>WNWK01001007.1:85000-132500 GCA_009830355.1 Cherax destructor | reverse complement strand
TAGAGACAGGATGTTCCAGAGATGGGACAGAGCAACAAGGGGTCAGTGTTAGAAGTTGAAGACTCAGATGAATCACAGGGATGTTAGGAAGTATTTCTTCAGTCACAGAGTTGTCAGGAAGTGGAATAGTCTGGGAAGTGATTTTGTGGAGGAAGGATTCATACATAGCTTTAAGAAGAGGTATGATAAAGCTCATGGAGCAGGAAAAGCGACCTAGTAGCGGCGGAGGGACATGATAACGTTATATAAAATACTGAGAGGAATCGACAAGGTGGACAGAGACAGGATGTTCCAGAGATGGGACACAGCAACAAGGGGACACAGTTGGAAGTTGAAGACTCAGATGAATCACAGGGATGTTAGGAAGTATTTCTTCAGTTATGGAGTTATCAGAAAGTGGAATAATCTGGAAAGTGAGGTAGTGGAGGCAGGTACCATACATAGTTTTAAGAAGAGGTACGATAAAGCTCATGGAGCATGGAGAGAGTGACCTAGTAGCGACCAGTGAAGAGGCGGGGCCAGGAGCTATGAATCGACCCCTGCAACCACAATTAGATAAGTACAATTAGGTAAGTACACACACACACACATGGACGGTGGATCAAGCCTCCACTACTCCTGGTGTTGAATAACACACCCACACGGGTTTAACACTTCACATAAATAATAGCATCCGCTCAGTGGCAACAATAGATCATGTAATACACATCTTCTCTAAGATTGTTAACGTTCAGCGTCATTTAACGTTGATCTACGTCAAGATTATTAGTATCATTTTGAAAAAAAAATCGATAGCTATGAATATCTTAATTTTTGACGACTCTTTATTTTTTCTAGAAATTCTGACTCCAAGAATATATTTGTATATTGTATTAACAGTTACGTTACGTCTTCAAGGGTTATTTTCTTTATAAAAAAGGCTTTGTAAGGAAAGAAAATGTCAATTACGCATGTAAATTACTTTGTCTTTGCAGGTAGGTGAGGCGAGCTTCTTCAGGAGCTCACACACTGAGGTCCATGGTTCGATCCCCGGTACGGGTGGAAACATTAGGACGTGTTTCCTTAAGACACTGCTGTCCATGTTCACTATCAGTAAAATAGGTACCTGGGTGTTAGCCGACCGATGTGGGTCGCATCCTGGGACAAAACTGACATAATTTGCCCGAAATGCTCTGCATAACAAGCGGCTTTCTATATAGTAGTATGTCATTGATGTCAACTAGGCCTGTATACCTTGTATATGTACTTGGAGAGATTAAGATTATTATTATTATTATTATTATTATTATTATTATTATTATTATTATTATTATTATTATTATTATTATTATTATTATTATTATTATTATTATTGCAACTTTTGGTCATGTGATCGAGGTCTTCCACTGGCTTACCAGGTCACTTACTAAAGAAAATAATGATTAATAATTTGCAAGCAAGAATCTTAGCATCTTGTAAGCAGGAATCCTAGCAGCTTGTAAGCAGGAATCCTAGCATCTTGTAAGCAGGAATCCTAGCAGCTTGCCAACAAAAATCCTAGCAGATTTAAGGATTGTGCTGAATACCCTTTGTAAAGAAAAAAGAGAAGTCATTGACATCAGAGCAGAAATACAAAGGTCTGGAATAGGAAACTTTGAGGAGAGATGCCATTTCCTGCCGTCAGGATTCCAGCAACTGTGATGCTGTTGATCCCTTCTTTGAAGAGAGAGATATTCAGATCTCTAATGTGCTGGGTAGTGGTAAGACCTAAACCAGTGATTAGGACACCTAATGTGATGTAGTGGTTTAGAGAACCGAGAAGTTGAAGACTCAGACACTTGTGTAACATTTGAAGACAACTGAGGACTGATTACCTTACTCTCTAGTCATCTTTCACCCTTCTTCTCTGTATTGGACTGAAGCAGTCACTGGCTGGCGAAACGTTTCCTCAATAAAGATTCGTCTAGGACATCTTATGTTTTTCTGTGTTAGGTGACTCCGAAGATTTGTTTGAACGTATTTCTCATGACGCAATATTCCTCTTCACGAGATGAAACTTTGCTTCATCAGACGCAATATTCCTCTTCAAGAGAAACTGCTCACAGACGAATATTCTCTTCACAAGACAAAACTTCTTCATCAGACGCAATATTCTCTTCACAGACGAACTTGCTTCACATGACGCAATATTCCTCTTCACAAGACGAAACTTTGCTTCATCAGACGCAATATTTCTCTTCACAAGACGAACTTTGCTTCACATGACGCAATATTCCTCTTCACAAGACGAAACTTGCTTCATCAGACGCAATATTTCTTTCACACAACTTGCTTCATCAGACGCAATATTTCTCAAACAATTGCTCACGCCAATTTCTCTCAAAGACGAACTTTGCTTCATCGCGCAATTTTCTCTTCACAAGACGAACTTTGCTTCATCAGACGCAATATTTCTCTTCACAAGACGAACTTTGCTTCATCAGACGCAATATTTCTCTTCACAAGACGAACTTTGCTTCATCAGACGCAATATTTCTCTTCACAAGACGAACTTGCTATCAGACAATATCCTTCTAAGACTTTTATAGACTATTTCTGTCTTCTACGTCTTCTCTGTTTTGATATTCTTTAAAGGCAAAACAACGTGAAATATTTTACGTCACAAACATTATTGACAAACATTTGTCTCGTGACTAAAAATAAAAGAAAAATTGAATTTGGAGGAAAAAAAAATAGTTTCTGCTGATGTTTGAATAAGAAACATTTCTGCCATCATCTCCAATAAGAAACATTTCTGCCATCATCTCCAATAAGAAACATTTCTGCCATCATCTCCAATAAGAAACATTTCTGCCATCATCTCCAATAAGAAACATTTCTGCCATCATCTCCAATAAGAAACATTTCTGCCATCATTCCAAAAGAAACATTTCTGCCATCATCTCCAATAAGAAACATTTCTGCCATCATCTCCAATAAGAACATTTCTGCCATGATCTCAATAGACACATTTCCCATCATTTATCTTGAACTAAGTACATGCTGTAACATTTATGATTGACAAACACATGTGTAACACTTAAGTGAAGACTAAGACACATGTGCAACACTTAGGTGGAGACTAAGACACATGTGTAACACTTAAGTGAAGACTAAGACACATGTGCAGCACTTAGGTGGAGACTAAGACACATGTGTAACATTTAAGTGAAGACTAAGACACATGTGTAACACTTAAGTGAAGACTAAGACACATGTGCAACACTTAGGTGGAGACTAAGACACATGTGCAACACTTAGATGAAGACTAAGACACATGTGTAACACTGAAGTGAAGACTAAGACACATGTGTATCACTTAAGTGAAGACTAAGACACATGTGCAACACTTAGGTGAAGACTAAGACACATGTGTAACACTTAAGTGAAGACTAAGACACATGTGCAACACTTAGGTGAAGACTAAGACACATGTGTAACACTTAGGTGGAGATAAATGGTATAATATACCGACACGATGGAAAAATAAACATAAATGCAGTATTAATGCGATCCTTTATTGACAACGTTTCGCCCACACATTCTCCACCTGACTCTCCACACTGTGTTTACTCGTGTATTCTTTACCCAGGTAGATCTGTTTGTGACTTGATAAAACTCAGTGTGTGGGCGAAACGTTATCAAAATAGGATCACATACTGCGTTAGTGCTCATTTTGCAATTTAGGTATCTTTGCTTCCCGACACGTTTCGCCTGCAAGGTAAGCTTCTTCAGTCGAACACAGAGGAGACTAAAAATGGAGAGAACAGATGTAGTGTAGAGAGGTGATCAGTCCCTCAGCATCCAATGCATCTGCTGCCTTCATATTGGACTGAAGAAGCCTGCTGTCTCAGCAAAACGTTTCAGAAGGAGACCTCACTGTTGCACATGTCTTACTCTTCTATTTGTCACTATTGTATATCATTATGATAATGGTCGGTGAGTTGTTGAATTTCTCCAATTTCGGGGAACTGATAGTGAGGCCCACACCTCATGGCACGCAACCATTGTTCTAATGTTAAGTGACACCTACCATAGCTGCCGTGGGTTCCCCATGACTATATATATATTTTTTTCTTAAACAATATATATATTTGCGTGTGTGTATGTGTGTGTGTGCATGTGTGTGTGTGTGTATGGGTGTGTGAGTGTGTGTGTATATGTGTGTTATGTGTGCTATGTGTGCGGTGTACTCACCTAGTTGTGGTTGCAGGGGTCGAGTCATAGCTCCTGGCCCCGCCTCTTCACTGGCTGCTACTGGGTCCGCTCCCTGCTCCATGAGCTTTATCATATTCTCCTTAAAGCTATGTATGGAACCTGCCTCCACTACATCGCTTCCAAGCCATTCCACTTCCTGACCACTCTATGACTGAAGAAATACTTCCTAACATCTCTGTGATTCATCTGAGTCTTCAACTTCCAACTGTGTCCCCTTGTTGTTGTGTCCCATCTCTGGAACATTTGTCCCTGTCCACCTTGTCTATTCCTCCAGTATCTTATATGTCGTTATCATGTCCCCCCTATCTCTCCTGTCCTCCAGTGTCGTCAGGTCGATTTCCCTTAACCTTCTCGTAGGACATACCCCTTAGCTCCGAGACTAGTCTTGTTGCAAACCTTTGCACTTTCTCTAGCTGTGTGTGTATGTGTGTGCGTGTGTGTGTGTGTGTGTGTGTGTGTTACCATTTTGTCCTAGGCACATGTCGATTTGTTACCATTTTGTCCTAGGCACATGTCGATTAGACACTAGGCCTGTTGTGTGTGTGTGTGTGTATGTGTGTTTGTATGTGTGTGTATATGTGTGTACTCACCTAATTGTGGTTGCAGGGGTCGAGACTCAGCTCCTGGCCCCGCCTCTTCGCTGTCTGCTACTGGGTCTCTGCTCTCCCTGCTCCATGAGCTTTATCATACCTTGTCTTAAAACTATGTATGGTTCCTGCCTCCACTATATCTTTCTCTAGACTATTCGTGTGTATGTGTGTGTGTGTATGTGTGTGTGTGTGTATGTGTGTGTGTGTGTATGTGTGTGTGTGTGTGTGCGCGCATATATTATTATTATTAATATTATTATTATTATTATTATTATTATTATTATTATTATTATTAATTTTACATATTTTTGTTATAATAATAATAATAATGTTATTATTATTATTATTATTATTATTATTATTATTATTAGTAGTAGTAGTAGTAGTAGTAGTAGTAGTAGTAAGAGTAGCGGTAGTAGCAGTGGTAGTAGTAATAGTAGTAGTCTATAGAACCTATCTACTGTTTGGTCACGTGTCAGTGTTGGTAAACACAACACTGACACAGGCTTGACCGTCAACATGGCGGACGCTCACACTGTGACGTCATGTGCAGTCTTGACAGTAGGCAATGTGTATCCTCAGGGTAACAAGCAAGTGGAACCGTTGGAGGCGGTCCACTCCACACTCAGCTTCAAGAGTAGCTACGACAAGGCCCCAGAAGAGGAACTAGTAATGTGTTAATATAGTGTTGCTGAGTAGCTGCTCCTGGACCCCTCGCAGATTTAAAGCTTATTTTGTAATGAGTAGTAATGAAAGAGGTTGAGAGATGCAATGTGGCTCGACCCCCGCACACTGCTCTGGGTGCGACATTAACCTGCCTGAGGCTCTAACATGGTGGAATTTCATTGCGGAATCTGGAGAAAACTTCCCAGTTTGTGAGGTCAGGTTTTGCATCTCGTCCGCATACACTTCGTGTCATCTACCCCTCATACTCATCTACCTTCTCTTCCTTACTTTATCTACCCCCATTACATCTACTCCCTATTTTCCTTCAGTATTTTCCGCTCAATTCTGGTGAAAGAAAAAAATATATGTTAAGATTTACGCGGGTGAGGTGGAAAGTGGATGTAGCGAAACGTTGTGACACAGTCCGAAACTCTGGAGAAAATGTGAGGCAAGTGTGCGTCGGGTAGCGAGCATAGTTACGGCGCCGGAGGCAACTTCCCGACGGAAGTGAGATGGTCGGCAGCGGCGGCGGCGGTGGCGACGATACACCTCCGGGCAAGATTTGAAAATATTCTTATATTTTAAAGTCAGTGGTGGACGAGAGAGTCCAGGTATTACCTCAAGCCATTCACCAAAACACTGGAGTCCATATCCCGCGTTGTGGCGAGTCATGAGAAATCTGTAAGTGGCGTGGTTTGTTGGTGAGATTAGGACGTAAGAGGCGGGGTTTGCGGGGAGATATTAGGGCGCAAGAAGCGTGGAGATCTTTGCCAACACACGCAGACCTCTCCTGGGGAGATTACTGCGTTGCCCCGGGGATAAATCAGCAGCAGGCGGGGTGTTGGAGCCTGGCAACGCTGGCGCCACCACGCTATCACCTCCATCATTACGTGTGCGGACGTCCACATGGGGACCACTGGAGGACCACTGGAGAACCACTGGGGGACCACTGGGGAAAAACAGGGAACCTACACTCTCATCACGTTAGGGAGAAACCTGTAAACACTGCAGTTGCAATGTGATTGTTGGTATATTAATGTATGTCTTACTCTTTGTAGCCATGGGTACAGTTTACATGTATTTGTGTGTATATATACGTATATATATATATATATATATATATATATATATATATATATATATATATATATATATATATATATATATATATAATTTTATTAACACATCGGCCGTTTCCCACCAAGGTAGGGTGACCCAAAAGAAAAGAAAAAAAAACTTTTATCATCATTCCCCTTCACGGTGCCCCGTGGCCTGATCGCTAAAGCTCTCGCTTCACACGGCGAGGGTCAGCGTTCGATTCCCAGCTCGGGTAGAAACATTGGGCGTGTTTCTTTACACCGATTGTCTATGTTCACCCATCAGTAAAATGGCTACCTGGAAGTTAGTCGACTGGTGTGGGTCGCATCCTGGCACAAGGACCTAATTTGCCCGAAATGCTCAGCATAACAAGGGACTTTCTATATAGTAGTATGTCATTGATGTCAGCTAGGCCTGTATACCTTGTACATGTACTTGTAGTAAATAAAGATATTATTATTATTATTATTATTATTATTATTATTATTATTATTATTATTATTATTATTATTATTATTATTATTATTATTATTATTATTATTCACTCCATTACTGTCTTGCCAGAGGCGCAGTCACACTACAGTTATAAAACTGCAACATTAACACCGCTCCTTCAGAGTGCAGACACTGTACTTCCCATCTCCAGGACTCAAGTCCGGCCTGCTGGTTTCCTGAATCCCTTCAGGACACCCTGCTCACACTCCAACAGCACATCAAGTCCTAAAACCATTTGTCTTCATTTGCTCCTAACACGCTCATGCATGTTTACTAGAAGTCCAAGCCCCTCGCACATAAAACCTGCTTTACCTCCTCCCTCCAACCTTTCCTAGGCTGACCCCTACCCCACCTTCCCTCCACTACAGATTTATACACTCTCGAAGTCATTCTATTTCGTTCCATCCTCTCTACATGTCCGAGCCACCTCAACAACCTTTCCTCAGCCCTCTGGATAATAGTTTTAGTAATCCAACACCTCCTCAAAGTCTCCAAACTACAAATTCTCTGCATTATATTCACACCACACATTGCCCTCAGACACGACATCTCTACTGCCTCCAGCCTTCTCCTTGTTGCAACATTCATCACACATGCTTCACACCCATATAAGAGCATTGGTATATAACTATATTCTCATACATTTCCCTCTTTGCTTCCATGGATAAAGTTCTTTGTCTCCACAAACTCCTCGGTGCACCACTCACCTTTTTCCCTTCGTCAATTATATGATTCATATATATATATATATATATATATATATATATATATATATATATATATATATATATATATATATATACATATATAAAACAAATATGGATCGGATAATATTGCTACCTACCAGCCCTAGTTACAGTGTTGCTACGTACAATGCTGCTCCCTACAATTTTGCTCCCTATAATGTTGTTCCCTATAATGTTGCTACCTACCAGATTTAGTTAAAATGTTACGAAGACTACACAATGAGCCGCGTCACCACAGGGTAAACACTAGCGTTATACCACTAACAGTGGCGTAAAACTGCTGTAGTAGCACTTCGCTGAGACATAATGGACTGTATTATCGTCATCAGCTACGGGAACAAGATTAGCTGCAATTACCTGGACTTAGTAGTTGTTGGTTGAGATGTAAGTAGCGGGAATGTGTCCTGGGGTGAAGTACCACCAACGGGATCTGCCGTAAGGATGTGTTGGGATGAGAGCCATCAACGGCATCTGCTGTTAAACAGATGGTGTCGAAAGTGAGACTAAGTCCAGTGCTGACTAAGGACAGGACTGACTAAGGACAAGACTAAGGACAGGACTGACTAAGGACAGGACTAAGGACAGGACTGACTAAGGACAGGACTGACTAAGGACAAGACTAAGGACAGGACTGACTAAGGACAGGACTGACTAAGGACAGGACTAAGGACAGGATTGACTAAGGACAGGACTGACTAAGGACAGGACTGACTAAGGGCAGGACTGACTAAGGACGGGACTAAAGACAGAACTGACTAAGGACAGGACTGACTAAGGACAGGACTGACTAAGGACAGGATTGACTAAGGACACGACTGACTAAGGACAGGACTGACTAAGGACAGGACTGACTAAGGACGGGACTAAGTATCATGGATCCCAGTACTTCCCCATGGACCTGACTTACCAAGTCATGCTAGGAACCAGATCAACACAGTCAAGAGTTCGACCAGAAATCGGGAATTAAATTATACACTTTGACTTTCTACTTGAACTTAGATACCCAATACAAGAATGTACACACACTGTGTACAGTTATGTACACACGCTGTGTACAGTTATGTACACACACTATGTACAGTTATGTACACACACTATGTACAGTTATGTACATAAGTCCAACATAAGTTAAGACGTATTGCGAGTAGTACATCAGAGAACAGTGAATAATGAGAACACTTTTGGCTATAACAGGTTTTGAGAACGACAAGTTGAAGACTGAGACACTTGTGCAACATTTCTTAAGACTGATGGACTGAACACAGTGACTCCAGGCTAAGGGACTGATTACCTCACACTCCTCTGCATCTTCCTCTGCTATTCTCCGTATTGCACTGAAGAAGCTATACCATCTCGGAAGTTACCATCTCGGAAGTTACCATCTCGGAAGTTACCATCTCGGAAGTTACCATCTCGGTAGTTACCATCTCGGAAGTTACCATCTCGGAAGTTACCATCTCGGAAGTTACCATCTCGGAAGTTACCATCTCGGAAGTTACCATCTCGGAAGTTACCATCTTGGAAGTTACCATATCGGAAGTTACCATCTCGGAAGTTACCATCTCGGAAGTTACCATCTCGGAAGTTACCATCTTGGAAGTTACCATCTCGGAAGTTACCATCTCGAAGTTACCATCTCGGAAGTTACCATCTCGGAAGTTACCATCTCGGAAGTTACCATCTCGGAAGTTACCATCTCGGAAGTTACCATCTCGGAAGTTACCATCTCGGAAGTTACCATCTCGGAAGTTACCATCTCGGAAGTTACCATCTCGGAAGTTACCATCTTGGAAGTTACCATATCGGAAGTTACCATCTCGGAAGTTACCATCTCGGAAGTTACCATCTCGGAAGTTACCATCTTGGAAGTTACCATCTCGGAAGTTACCATCTCGGAAGTTACCATCTCGGAAGTTACCATCTCGGAAGTTACCATCTCGGAAGTTACCATCTCGGAAGTTACCATCTCGGAAGTTACCGTCTCGGAAGTTACCATCTTGGAAGTTACCATCTTGGAAGTTACCATCTTGGAAGTTACCATCTTGGAAGTTACCATCTTGGAAGTAACCATCTTGGAAGTTACCATCTTGGAAGTAACCATCTTGGAAGTTACCATCTCGGAAGTTACCATCTCGGAAGTTACCATCTTGGAAGTTACCATATCGGAAGTTACCATCTGGGAAGTTACCATCTCGGAAGTTACCATCTCGGAAGTTACCATCTCGGAAGTTACCATCTCGGAAGTTACCATCTCGGAAGTTACCATCTTGGAAGTTACCATCTTGGAAGTAACCATCTTGGAAGTTACCATCTTGGAAGTTACCATCTTGGAAGTTACCATCTTGGAAGTGACCATCTTGGAAGTAACCATCTTGGAAGTTACCATCTTGGAAGTTACCATCTTGGAAGTTACCATCTTGGAAGTTACCATCTTGGAAGTAACCATCTTGGAAGTTACCATCTTGGAAGTTACCATCTTGGAAGTTACCATCTTGGAAGTAACCATCTTGGAAGTAACCATCTTGGAAGTTACCATCTTGGAAGTTACCATCTTGGAAGTTACCATCTTGGAAGTTACCATCTCGAAAAAGAGGTGAGAGATATGCTGAGCTAATAACTTCCTGTAGTTCATTTTCGTTTCACATCTGAGAACATTATTCAAGTCAAGGAATGAAAATTCTGTTAAGATCACCACCACCATCAGAACCACCACCATCATCACCACCACCATCATCATCACCACCATCATCACAACCACCATCATCACCACAATCTTCTCCATCACAACCACCATCATCACCACAATCATCACCACCACGACCACGACCATTATCATCACCACCACGACCATCATCACCACGACCATCAGCACCACCACCATCATCACCATCACCATCATCACCACCACCATCATCACAACCACCATCATCACCACAATCTTCACCATCACCACCACCATCATCACCACCACGACCATTATCATCACCACCACGACCATCATAACCACCACCATCACCACCACCATCATCACCACCACGACCATTATCATCACCACCACGACCATCATAACCACCACCATCACCACCACCATCATCATCACCACCATCATCACCACCACCACCATCAACACCACAACCATCATCACCACCATCATCACCACAATCATCACCACCACCACCATCATCATCACCACCATCATCAACACCACCACCATCAACACCACAACCATCATCACCACCATCATCACCACCATCATCACCACCACCATCATCACCACCAAAATCATCACCACCACCATCATCAACCACCACCACCATCATCACCACCATCACCACCACCACATCATCACCACCATCACCACCACCATCATCACCACCATCATCACCACCACCATCATCATCACCACCACCATCATCACCACCACCATCACCACCACAATCATCACCACCATCACCACCACCATCACCACAACCACCATCATCATCACCACCACCATCACCACCACCACCAACATCACCACCACCACCATCACCACCACCACCATCATCACCACCACCACCATCACCACCACCACCACCACCATCACCACCACCATCACCACCACTATCACCACCACCACCATCATCATCACCACCACCATCACCACCACCACCACCATCATCATCACCACCACCATCACCACCACCACCATCATCATCACCACCACCATCACCACCACCACCATCATCACCACCACCACCATCACCACCACCACCATCATCACCACCACCACCATCATCATCACCACCACCATCACCACCACCACCACCACCATCACCACCATCATCACCACCATCACCACCACCATCATCACCACCATCACCACCACCATCATCACCACCATCATCACCACCACCATCATCATCACCACCACCATCATCACCACCACCATCACCACCACCATCATCACCACCATCACCACCACCATCACCACCACCACCATCATCACCACCACCACCATCACCACCACCACCATCATCACCACCACCACCACCACCACCACCACCACCACCACCACCATCACCACCACCACCATCACCACCACCATCACCACCACCACCACCACCACCATCACCACCACTATCACCACCACCATCACCACCACCATCACCACCACCACCACCACCATCACCACCACTATCACCACCACTATCACCACCACCACCATCACCACCACCACCACCATCATCTTGTTTGGTCTCATCTATGTCTACATAGACATTCTCAACGTTTTCATCCACCTTAACTTTCATCAAGTCCTCCTCCTCCCTCTCCCCATCTCCTCCCTCTCCCCATCTCCTCCCTCTCCCCATCTCCTCCCTCTCCCCATCTCCTCCCTCTTCCCATCTCCTCGCTCTCCCCATCTCCTCCTCTCCCCATCTCCTCCCTCTTCCCATCTCCTCTCTCCCCATCTCCTCCCTCTCCCCATCTCCTCCTCTTCCCATCTCCTCCCTCTCCCATCTCCTCCCTCTTCCCATCTCCTCCTCTTCCCATCTCCTCCTCTCCCCATCTCCTCCTCTTCCCATGTCCTCCTCTTCCCATCTCCTCCCTCTTCCCATGTCCTCCCTCTTCCCATCTCCTCCCTCTTCCCATCTCCTCCCTCTTCCCATCTCCTCCCTCTTCCCATCTCCTCCTCTCCCCATCTCCTCCTCTCCCATCTCCTCCCTCTTCCCATCTCCTCCCTCTTCCCATCTCCTCCCTCTTCCCATCTCCTCCCTCTTCCCATCTCCTCCCTCTCCCCATCTCCTCCCTCTTCCCATGTCCTCCCTCTTCCCATCTCCTCCCTCTTCCCATGTCCTCCCTCTTCCCATCTCCTCCCTCTTCCCATCTCCTCCCTCTTCCCATCTCCTCCTCTTCCCATCTCCTCCCTCTTCCCATCTCCTCCCTCTTCCCATCTCCTCCTCTTCCCATCTCCTCCCTCTTCCCATCTCCTCCCTCTCCCCATCTCCTCCCTCTTCCCATCTCCTCCCTCTTCCCATCTCCCTCTCCCCATCTCCTCCCTCTTCCCATGTCCTCCCTCTTCCCATCTCCTCCCTCTCCCCATCTCCTCCCTCTTCCCATGTCCTCCCTCTTCCCATCTCCTCCCTCTTCCCATCTCCTCCCTCTTCCCATCTCCTCCCTCTTCCCATCTCCTCCCTCTTCCCATCTCCTCCCTCTTCCCATCTCCTCCCTCTTCCCATCTCCTCCTCTTCCCATCTCCTCCTCTTCCCATCTCCTCTCCTCTCCCCATCTCCTCCCTCTTCCCATCTCCTCCCTCTTCCCATTCCTCTCCTCTTCCCATCTCCTCCTCTCCCATCTCCTCCCTCTTCCCATGTCCTCCTCTTCCCATCTCTCCTTTCCATCTCCTCCCTCTTCCCATCTCCTCCCTCTCCCCATCTCCTCCCTCTTCCCATCTCCTCCCTCTTCCCATCTCCTCCCTCTTCCCATCTCCTCCCTCTTCCCATCTCCTCGCTCTCCTTGTAAGAGTATACAAGAAAGACCAGAGGCTTCAGCACCTGCCTCTTCGCACCTCTCATCCATTATCTCCTCCTCCACTCTCTCATTCCATGCCTCACCTATGGTATTTGGGGATCAACAGCAGTTAATCACCTTAAACCTGTTGTTAGCAAAACTCATCTCATCTCATTTCATCTTATCTCATCTCATCTCATCTCATCTCATCTCATCTCATCTCATCTCATCTCACTCTGGCTCTAGGCAGCAATTATCCCTTTATTAAAAAAATGACCTAATATACAAAATATTTACTTTCTACTGTGCCCACTATGGGACATTTAGGAGAGTACAAATAGGAGACGCGGCTGCCTCCTGCCCAGCAGACGCAGGATCGAGCCCCCACCACATCTTGTGCTCAATGACCCACATGGGTTTAGCGCTTAACACGAATTGAATTAAAATTGTTCAAGGTGTGACTACAGGACTCTCAACTCAAACATTAACCCAGAGCTAAAACTCTATCTGGAGAGCTGCAACACAACACACTGAACAAGTATCTCTCAGACATTCCCTAGGTACGTCTCAAACTCTTCACAAACACCATGCACATAAAAGGCTCAAAAATCTGGAATTAGCTGCCTGGAAATACCAAAAGTTCCCACATCTAATATTGTTAAAAAGCTCCTATCAAATCTAGCTTAAATGTAATATCCATTAACTGTGAATTATCACCACCTGGAAACCTGTCTCACTGTACTTGTGTACTACATAAGTTGTCTAAAATAATATGCTGGGTCTTGATTTATGTATGTAAACCTTATGATTAGTTGGCCGGAAATATATAATTAGGTGGCTTTCCTTTGTGTCTACTTTTGTATCAGATTATGTATACCAACTTCACATTCTTTGTATGCCCTATGAGAAATTATTTTTTTAATGGATAACTAAAGTGTAATGAACACTTGTCAGTGGTCAATAGTAACCCATATGGACACAGAAACTTAGAAAATGAATTGATCTGTAAATAATTTCGATCCCCTTCTGGGATCCTCTTCAGCAGAAGAGGATCCAGAAGGGGATCGAAATATACAGATCAATCAATCTTCTGAGTTTCTGTCTCTGTGGGACTTGTGAAGACCAGGCACTCTCTCTAGACATCTGGAGCTCTCTTCCTCCCTCTTCTTCTCCTTTATTATCCCCCTCCATCTACACATCCGTTTCGTCCTCCTTGTGAGACGTGTCTAGGAAAGTCAATCTCTGGTGGCTGGTGGTGTCTTATGTTGTTGTTCCCACGGGCTGGATGGACACAGCCAGGGCCACACGATCGCCCTGCCACTCTATGATCATTCTTGGGTTTCACTTCCTTTGCCTCTCCCATTGCAACTCACACCGTGTGCAATCTGGGAGTCGGGTCGAGGCTGCGGTTCTCCGTGCGAGAGTTGAAGGATCAGATTGAAGGCTGTTTCTGGGAGACTGGTTTGATAGTGAATCACTATTAAGAGGTGAGGACGGGATTCCTGCCATATGAGTTGAGATTAATTTCTTGAAGGGTCTGATGATTATAGCGGAGATAATTATGGTAATGGTAGTAATGATGGTGATGGTAATGGTAATAATAATGATTTTGGTAATGACTAGAGGAGTTTTTTTTTTTTACACAAATCAATTTTAGAGGCTAAGATTGTTATCTTACCTCAGCTCATTTCAAAGCCTAGGCCTATCTAAGGTATACTACCACCTGCCAGGATGCCACCCACAACAGTCGACTGACACTCAGGTACCTACTTACTGCTAGGTGAACAGGGGCAGCAGGTGTAAAGGAAATATGCTCACTGTTTCCATCCTTGCCGGGGCTCGAACCACGGACCTAGCTGGGTGGGAATGTAGGCAGGTATAGGAAAAGACGGGAAGCATACACTGTCGTAGAAGAGGGCTCATGGACCTTGAGGTAGAGAGGCTAGGAGCTGGGCTTGCTGGGTGAGTCTTGAGATGAAGTTAGGTGAGTTACCTGAGCCTGGGAACCTAGACTGTGCCTCTCACCAGGCTGGTCTGCCCACATCCCACTAACCGCGGGATGGCCCTTACGAAATCTGACGCTGCTTGCTGTCTCTGCTGCCTCCTCTGATGTTGTGGTGTGATGTGGTGGTGTGATGTTGTGGTGTGATGTGGTAGTGTGATGTTGTGGTGTGATGTGGTGGTGTGATGTGGTGGTGTGATGTGGTGGTGTAGTGTGGGAATTTTGGTGTATCTGCGCTGAAAGGTGTAGTGGATGATGAGGGAGAAGTACGTGGGAAGATATAGAGTTGGTGTGCAGTGACGAGGGTGTGAGTGATGGTATGTTGTTGTGTGGTATATCATATGAGTGGTGATGGTATGTTGTTGTGTGGTATATCATATGAGTGGTGATGGTATGTTGTTGTGTGGTATATCATATGAGTGGTGGTGGTATGTGATGGTATAATGTTGTGTTGTGGGATATGATGGTATGTGTTAGTATGTTGATGTGTGCTGGTATACTGGTGTAATGCTCGTAAGATAGTGCAGGTGGTGTGTGTTTTTATGGTGGTGTGTAGTTGTGGTGATATACTCACTGACTTATGATGAAAATGGTATATAATACCGAGCTAAATACTTATCTAGGCTGAGGGACTGACCACCTCGAAAACTATTTTTCCAAGGTTGATGGACTGCTAACATCATCTTTACCTCGCCACTACGCCGGCTGCCTTCAAGTTAATCTACTCTGTATTTGTGAAAGTAAAGGACAAAGTTCAACTAATGTACTCAATGTTATTGTGCAACCTTTCGCTCTCAGGAGCTACTCAAGCCGTATGACTGAAGACGCCAAATGTTCAGGCGAACGTTTCAATCATCAACTAAGTATCAACTGTTGCAATGTGTCTTGCATCATCACAACTGTATCAGCGGGAGTAACACACACCTGTATCAGCGGGGTAACACACAACTGTATCAGCGGGAGTAACACACACCTGTATCAGCGGGGTAACACACACTGTATCAGGGGGTAACACACAACTGTATCAGCGGGGTAACACACACCTGTATCAGCGGGGTAACACACACCCGTATCAGGGGGTAACACACAACTGTATCAGCGGAGTAACACACAATGTATATAAATTATTACAATTTTAAAAACTGTATCTATAAAAACTACAAAATCAATATCCGTATTTACCATAACTGTTCATAGTAACACAAATGTATCAACACGATAACACAACCGTATCGGTAAATACACACTGTATCAGTGAGTAACACACATCTGTATCAGCGGGGGTAACACACACCTGTATCAGCGGGAGTAACACACACCTGTATCAGCGGGGTAACACACAACTGTATCAGCGGGGTAACACACACCTGTATCAGCGGGAGTAACACACAACTGTATCAGCGGGAGTAACACACAACTGTATTAACGGGAGTAACACACAACCTGTATCAGCGGGAGTAACACACAACTGTATCAGCGGGAGTAACACACAACTGTATCAGCGGGAGTAACACACAACTGTATCAGCGGGAGTAACACACAACTGTATCAGCGGGAGTAACACACAACTGTATCAGCGGGAGTAACACACACCTGTATCAGCGGGGGTAATACACACCTGTATCAGCGGGAGTAACACACACCTGTATCAGCGGGGGTAACACACAACTGTATCAGCGGGAGTAACACTCAACTGTATCAGCGGGGTAACACACAACTGTATTAACGGGAGTAACACACACCTGTATCAGCGGGAGTAAAAACAACTGTATAGCGGGAGTAACACAAACCTGTATAACGGGGTAACACACAACTGTATAACGGGAGTAACACCAACTGTATAACGGGGTAACACACAACTGTATAACGGAGTAACACACAACTGTATCACGGGGTAACACACACTGTATCAGCGGGAGTAACACACAACTGTATTAACGGGGTAACACACAACTGTATTAACGGGAGTAACACTCAACTGTATTAACCGGGTAACACACAACTGTATTAACGGGAGTAACACACAACTGTATCAGCGGGAGTAACACACACCTGTATCAGAGGAAGTAACACACAAATGTATCAGCGGGAGTAACACACAACTGTATTAACGGGGTAACACACAACTGTATTAACGGGGGTAACACTCAACTGTATTAACGGGTAACACCAACTGTACTAACAGGGGTAACACACAACTGTATTAACGGGGTAACACTCAACTGTATTAACGGGGTAACACACAACTGTATTAACGGGGGTAACACTCAACTGTATTAACCGGGTAACACACAACTGTATTAACGGGGTAACACACAACTGTATTAACGGGGGTAACACTCAACTGTATTAACGGGAGTAACACACAACTGTATTAACGGGAGTAACACTCAACTGTATTAACGGGAGTAACACACAACTGTATTAACGGGGTAACACACAACTGTATTAACGGGGTAACACACAACTGTATTAACGGGGTAACACACAACTGTATTAACGGGGTAACACACAACTGTATTAACGGGGTAACACACAACTGTATTAACGGGAGTAACACACAACTGTATTAACGGGGGTAACACACAACTGTATTAGCGGGGGTAACACTCAACTGTATTAGGGTAAACACAACTGTATACGGGGTAACACACAACTGTATTAACGGGGTAACACACAACTGTATTAACGGGGGTAACACACAACTGTATTAACGGGGTAACACACAACTGTATTAACGGGGTAACACACAACTGTATTAACGGGGGTAACACACAACTGTATTAACGGGGGTAACACACAACTGTATTAACGGGGTAACACACAACTGTATTAGCGAGGGTAACACACAACTGTATTAACGGGGGTAACACACAACTGTATTAACGGGGGTAACACACAACTGTATTAACGGGGTAACACTACACTGTATTAACGGGGTAACACACAACTGTATTACGGGGTAACACACAACTGTATTAACGGGGTAACACCAACTGTATTAACGGGGTAACACTCAACTGTATTAACGGGGTAACACACAACTGTATTAACGGGGTAACACACAACTGTATTAACGGGGTAACACACAACTGTATTAACGGGGTAACACTCAACTGTATTAACGGGGGTAACACACAACTGTATTAACGGGGTAACACACAACTGTATTAACGGGGGTAACACACAACTGTATTAACGGGGTAACACACAACTGTATTAACGGGGTAACACACAACTGTATTAACGGGGTAACAACAACTGTATTAACGGGTAACACAACTGTATTAACGGGGTAACACACAACTGTATTAACGGGGTAACACACACTGTATTAACGGGGTAACACACAACTGTATTAACGGGGTAACACACAACTGTATTAACGGGGTAACACACAACTGTATTAACGGGGTAACACACAACTGTATTAACGGGGGTAACACACAACGTATTAACGGGGTAACACAAACGTATTAAGGTAACACACAACTGTATTAACGGGGTAACACACAACTGTATTAACGGGGGTAACACACAACTGTATTAACGGGGGTAACACACAACTGTATTAACGGGGGTAACACACAACTGTATTAACGGGGGTAACACACAACTGTATTAACGGGGGTAACACACAACTGTATTAACGGGGTAACACACAACTGTATTAACGGGGGTAACACACAACTGTATTAACGAGTAACACACAACTGTATTAACGGGGGTAACACAAAACTTATTAACGGGGGTAACACACAACTGTATTAACGGGGTAACACACAACTGTATTAACGGGGGTAACACACAACTGTATTAACGGGGGTAACACACAACTGTATTAACGGGGTAACACACAACTGTATTAACGGGGGTAACACAACTGACACATTACCAATTCCAGCTCCCGTCTTGCTTAACACACCTGGCTTAAGTGTCACATAATGGAGTGCTCCTCTAACACTTCCTCTAACTCAATTCACTCAATGCTACTATCACTCTCTCCTCTTTGATGGTCCAGCTGAAATATATTCTAAGTTTCTTATATATTTCCCCTGACATCTTTCATAATTCTTTCTTATCCAGCTTTAAATGTTTGGTCTTTCCCAGTTATCTTCTTATGTGCCTGTGTTGCATTTTCAAATATCTCAACTAATTATAATATTAATATTTAAAGTGGTGGACTGGTAAGCCAGCGGAAGGCCTCGGTCAGGTGACCAAAAGTTCAGGAAACACTTGTCCTATTTCCTGACTAAATTTACCTAACCTTTTCGAATATTTTTAGATTTATGTAGTTACTTTAACATAAATCTCTCAATATTATATTACTCTCCCTTCTTAACCTGAATAGGCATTTCCTGTTCTTAGATTTAGTTCTCACTTTTCTGCTTTAATCTTCCTATTTCTTTCTTTCCATGGTTTAATTTGCTAGTTTATTGCCTCTTACCTTCACCCCTCAAGGAAGATTCATTGATGCTGGTGAAGGGCTCTTGATCTAGGGAATTGTATCTTGGATCCAGTTCCCTGAATTAAGCCTGAACACCTTTCATCCCCCCACTCCTCACAGGCACTGTATAATCCCTACACGTTTAGCGCTCCCCCATAATAATAATAATAATAATAATAATAATAATAATAAAATAATAATAATAATAATAATAATAATAATAATAATAATAATATTAATAATAATAATAATAATAATAATAATAATAATAATAATAATAATAATAATAATAATAATAATAATAATAATGCCTTTACTTTCAACTCTAGTGGCCATAATATTGCTTCTAGACATAAGAACAGATAATGGAGACTGCAGAAGGCCTATCACATTGTTGCCGCATACCAAACTCTCCACAAAACAAAAGAAACATTGTGGTAGGTCTACTGGTACCAATATTCTTTTTATATACATAAAAAAAAAGAAACAACGAGGTAGATCGGTATCACACCTAACGAACATTACTCTCACTCATCTCTCTGCCCAACTCTTTTTAAAGCTAGCATATTATTTGCTTGAATAAATCTACGTGGGAGTTTATTCCACTCACTTATATAGAGTAAACAACAAAACTCTTAAATGTTTAAGTATTTTTGCCTTTAAACCAAAAGAAGAAATAAAAAAAGAAAGATCTGAGTTAGCTGAACAATAGTGAGACTACGTTCACCTGGCAGGGTCTGAGACTACGTTCACCTGGCAGGGTCTGAGACTACGTTCACCTGGCAGGGTCTGAGACTACGTTCACCTGGCAGGGTCTGAGACTACGTTCACCTGGCAAGGTCTGAGACTACGTTCACCTGGCAGGGTCTGAGACTACGTTCACCTGGCAGGGTCTGAGACTACGTTCACCTGGCAGGGTCTGAGACTACGTTCACCTGGCAGGGTCTGAGACTACGTTCACCTGGCAGGGTCTGAGACTACGTTCACCTGGCAGGGTCTGAGACTACGTTCACCTGGCAGGGTCTGAGACTACGTTCACCTGGCAGGTCTGAGACTACGTTCACCTGGCAGGGTCTGAGACTAAGTTCACCTGGCAAGGTCTGAGACTACGTTCACCTGACAGGGTCTGAGACTACGTTCACCTGGCAGAGTCTGAGACTACGTTCACCTGGCAAGGTCTGAGACTACGTTCACCTGGCAGGGTCTGAGACTACGTTCACCTGGCAGGGTCTGAGACTACGTTCACCTGGCAGGTCTGAGACTACGTTCACCTGGCAGGTCTGAGACTACGTTCACCTGACAGGGTCTGAGACTACGTTCACCTGGCAGGGTCTGAGACTACGTTCACCTGGCAGGGTCTGAGACTACGTTCACCTGGCAGGGTCTGAGACTACGTTCACCTGGCAGGTTCTGAGACTACGTTCACCTGGCATGGTCTGAGACTACATTCACCTGACAAGGTCTGAGACTACGTTCACCTGGCAAGGTCTGAGACTACGTTCACCTGGCAAGGTCTGAGACTACATTCACCTGGCAAGGTCTGAGACTACGTTCACCTGGCAAGGTCTGAGACTACATTCACCTGGCAAGGTCTGAGACTACGTTCACCTGACAAGGTCTGATACTACGTTCACCTGGCAGGGTCTGAGACTACGTTCACCTGGCAGGGTCTGAGACTACATTCACCTGGCAAGGTCTGAGACTACGTTCACCTTACAAGGTCTGATACTACGTTCACCTGGCAGGGTCTGAGACTACGTTCACCTGGCAAGGTCTGAGACTACATTCACCTGGCAGGGTCTGAGACTACGTTCACCTGGCAGGGTCTGAGACTACGTTCACCTGGCAAGGTCTGAGACTACGTTCACTTGACAAGGTCTGATACTACGTTCACCTGGCAGGGTCTGAGACTACGTTCACCTGGCAGGGTCTGAGACTACATTCACCTGGCAGGGTCTGAGACTACGTTCACCTGGCAGGGTCTGAGACTACGTTCACCTGGCAGGGTCTGAGACTACGTTCATCTGGCAAGGTCTGAGACTACGTTCACCTGGCAGGGTCTGAGATTACGTTCACCTGGCAGGATCTGAGATTACGTTCACCTGGCAAGGTCTGAGACTACGTTCACCTGACAAGGTCTGATACTACGTTCACCTGGCAGGGTCTGAGACTACATTCACCTGGCAGCGTCTGAGACTACGTTCACCTGGCAGGGTCTGAGATTACGTTCATCTGGCAAGGTCTGAGACTACGTTCACCTGGTAAGGTCTGAGACTACGTTCACCTGGCAGGGTCTGAGATTACGTTCACCTGGCAGGGTCTGAGATTACGTTCACCTGGCAAGGTCTGAGACTACGTTCACCTGGCAGGGTCTGAGATTACGTTCACCTGGCAAGGTCTGAGACTACGTTCACCTGGCAGGGTCTGAGATACGTTTACCTGGCAGGGTCTGAGATTACGTTCACCTGGCAAGGTCTGAGACTACGTTCACCTGGCAAGGTCTGAGACTACGTTCACCTGGAAAGGTCTGAGACTACGTTCACTTGGCAGGGTCTGAGACTACGTTCACCTGGCAAGGTGTGAGACTACGTTCACCTGGCAAGGTGTGAGACTACGTTCACCTGGCAGGGTGTGAGACTACGTTCACCTGGCAAGGTCTGAGACTACGTTCACCTGGCAGGGTCTGAGGCTACGTTCACCTGGCAAGGTCTGAGACTACGTTCACCTGGCAAGGTCTAAGACTATATAACACACAAAGAGCAAGTGCTTCAACACAAATCTTTGAGAACAGGTGTTCCGTTGTAAATGTCTTCGACCCCCAAGTGCCAAGTCCGGAGTCTGATTACCAGGTTGCGCGAGACGATAGACGAGCCTCCTCGCACCTGCTGACCCTCTTCATTTAGCAGTAGATGTCTATTTAGGGTGGCATTCTTGGAGGTTGTAATTTACAGTAAACAGGAATGAGCTCTTACATGAGCTGAGGCAGTACAACAGCTCTTCCAGACTGTACATTCAACTGTGTATCACAGAAATATAAAGGTCCACTTGTCTCCAGTCAGTCAACAGTGAGAGTGGATGGTTAAGACACATGTACAACAGTTGGGTATCTTTATTGCTGAAAAGTTTCGGCTACTCGGTAGGCTTCTTCAGTGAAACACAGAGGAGGATGAATTGAAGACAGTGGGCGTAGCGAGGTAAAGATGACGTGGTCAGTTCATTAGTCTTGGAGTAATTATTTTATAGGTGGTCAGTCCCCCAGCTTGGAGAAACGTTCAGCTTCATGGTCTGCAACGTTTCAATAATTAAGAGACCCAACTGTTGCACATGTGTCTTACTGATCTACTTGGCTGTATTGTTCCCTATTTTCATCAGAGTGAGAGTGAGAGTGAGAGTGAGAGTGAGAATGGTTATTACTGGAATTAAAGTTAAGTGAGCAGACTAATTATATAGTCATACTTAACACTGGATACTATACAATTAAACCTCTTTTAACCTACTGGAGAGGAGAGGGTTTTTATTAATCTCTCTCAAGAAAGGCTGGAAGAAATACAGATACTAACTCAGTACACAGAAATGAACTTATAGACTATGATATTTCTTAGCACCAGTGAGGCCTTCCAAGACCCAGTGGTCTCTGTACAGTACCTTCCTGGTCACAGACCGGACCACGGGGCCGAAACCCTCTCCAGGTATACTTCATGCAGTGTGGTCTTCCAAGACCCAGTAGTTTCAATATTTCAGCTACATTACCTTCCTTCAGGATGAATGTTCGTGTGGTGTTGTCTCTGTGAGGTCCAGCACTCCTCTGTCTCCCACACATCCAGGAGACCTCCTGTCTATCTCCATCTGTGACCCTTACTCATCTCTCTCTCACTCCTACAATCCTCTCTCTCTCTCACTCCTACAATCCTCTCTCTCTCTCTCTCTCTCTCTCTCTCTCTCTCCTCTCTCTCTCTCGACGCCTTACTCCACCTTCTTAGTGGAACTCTTGAGCTAGCAGATTCCTTCCTGTGTAAGAAAGGAGTCTTGACCTCAGCCAGCGAGCCACCATACACTGACTTCACACCAGGAGTCAAGCTCAACAGCAGTAACAAATAAAATTTCCTCTCTTCTCCCGTAGGTTAAAACAGGTTTAATATTCCAGTAACCAGTGTTAAATAAGACTATGTAATTAGTCCGCTCAATTATCTTTAATATTTGCATTTAAAAACAATCTTGTATTCCTTTTGTTATGGTTTGAGATTATCCCTAAGAAATAATTGTAGTATAAATAGCTAATTAATAGACTGATTAGGCCCTCCATTTAGTAGTTACCACTTACGTGGCCACTTAAAGATTAATTACTATTTAATAAATCGCTGAGTAATTGCTAATTAGCCACTCTGTAATGTGGCTAAGAAGTCCGCTTCATGTTTCACTGTGCCACACTTCCTCTCACTCGAGCATACTTAAGAAAATGAAGATTTAGACACAACTTGTCGGTATTGATAATTTTATTTACTCATGTGCAAGTCCCACTCAAATCCAACCCCTCTCACTCATGTATATGTCCAAGCTAAATTTGAAAATACCCAAGGTTTTAACTTCAATCACCCTACTCATCAACGACCCTATTTCCAAACTATTGCTCTCCTATATCCTTTCTAAATCTAAACTTATCTAATTTGAATCCATTATTGTGGGTTCTCTCTTGGAGATATATAATCAAGATCTTATTTATATCCCCTTTGTTAATACCCATTTTCCACTTGTATACCTCGATCATGTCTCCCCTCATTCTTCGTCTTACAAGTGAATGTAATTTAAGGGTCTTCAATCTTTCTCCAATACGGAAGATTTCTAATGCTATGTATTAATTTAGTCATTCTACGCTGAATGTTTTCTAATGAATTTATATGCATTCTTTAATATGGAGACCAGAACTGAGCTGCATAATCTAGGTGAGGCCTTACTAACGATGTATAAAGCTGTAATATAACCTCTGGACTTCTGTTGCTAACACTTCTTGATATAAATCCCAGTAAACTGTTTGTCTTATTACGTACGCTTAGGCATTGCTGTCTTGGTTTAAGGTTGCTGCTTACCATCACCCCCAAGTCCTTCTCGCAATCTGTATAGTTAAGTTCTACATTATTTAGCTTATAAGTGCTTGGCTTATGGACACTCCCGAGCTTCAGAACTTTGCATTTATCTTCGTTGAACTGCATCTGCCACTTTGACCACGAATTGAGTTTGTCTAAATCCTCCTGAAGTAACCTGACATCTACGTCTGAATCAATTATCCTACCTATCTTCGTGTCGTCGGCGAATTTGCCCATATCACTAGTAATTCCCTCGTCATGATCATTGATATATATTATAAACAACAACAGCTCCATAAAGAATAACAATTCACAATACAGTGACTGGAACAACACACAAATAACCCGCACACACGACACTGAAACCTATGACGATATTTCGGTCCGACTTGCAACATTTATGGGTCAAGTTAAAGGGGAAACTGAAAGACTCTTCAGAAAAGTTGTTTACCGCCTTAAAAAGACTCGGTGATGCAACATCTCAGAATTAAACTCTAGTTTAAAGCTTCTTTATTTAATGCAATTTGTTAAAAATGCGATTGAAAAGGTACTTCCAAAATTAAATAGCACTTAAAAAGGCCTGCGAAGCATTGTGCTATTCAAACTTTTATGTACTAACAAACCACGGTACGGGTGGGATTTGAACGCATGGCGAGTGTGTCGTGGTTTGTTTACAATAGTCTTAGTACGATTTCGTGAGTCATGAAGACGTCTTTTATGTACTCTTTTTAATCGCATTTGCAAAAATTCGTGCTCTATAGAACAGCTCTCTTATATTGAGCAGTCAGTTGCGTTTCTATCAGTAATATATACCAGGAAGGAGGAAGATGTTTTGGAGGGATGACCAGGATTGAGGGGTTGATCCAGGACACAGTATACACAAGGGTCTGCATTCTCCTTCGGAGGCCTGGTCAAGGACTGGCCCCGGGATATCACTCTTATCAAGACTGAGGGACTGATCACATCGACTCCAGCTTGAGGGACTGATTACCTCAAAGTCCTTCTGATCTTCAAACACTCTTCTCTGTACTGGACTGAGAAACTACTGGTTGGCGAAACGTTATCACAGTATGCCCAAGCATATTGTGTACAAACATTATTGGCTTACCATCTCATTAAAAGCATCGTACCTGCTCTTGAAGCTGTGTATAGAGTCTGCCTCCAATACTTCCAGGTGTAGAGTACAGACTGTGATGACAGTGGGTGTGGTCACTTCAAGACAGGACTGTAGTGGTGAATGAACACATGACTGTAGTAGTGATAGTGGGTGTGTAGGGAGTGGTGGTCACGGTGGGTGGGTAAACACGTGCTGGCGGCCCAGCCGTGACGCCTCACGCACGTGCGTTGCCACCAGCTGATCTCACGGTAAAGTCCCTGCAAGCACGTGGTCACTACTTGGTCAAGGACAACTTAATGAGCAGTGATCAAAGCTGAGTGTTAGGTTAAGACACACAGCTGCACCAGACGTTGTGTTGCTTGTAACACACAACGGCACTAGACGTTGTGTTGCTTGTAACACACACAGCTGCACCAGACGTTGTGTTGCTTGTAACACACCAGCTGCACCAATCAGTTGTGTTGCTTGTAACACACACAGCTGCACCAGACGTTGTTTTGCTTGTAACACAAATATGAGTCAGTATACAGACGTCAGTAACAGAGAGGAGCACAAAACAGACGTCAGCAAGGTACCTGAAACGACATCAACATCAGTCTGGGACTTATTACATGATTCAAACCAGGGGACGGGTGGGGGTGGAACCCATGGCGAGCGAGTCCAAAAACTCCAGGCCAGTGCGTAAACCACTGGACCAGCTGGCTACAATAATATTCGTCCAACTAGGTATATTTATCCACCATAGGAAGGTTAGCATGGGCCACCACTTCGACCACAGATGCAAACCACCACCCGTTCTGTGGACTGTTATTGAGATTTCGTGAGACATAATTCAAAGTTAATTACAGTTTTAATTACTCTTCTAAATTTTCAATTGCAATTGATCAGAAAATAAATAAGAAAGTACAATTAACATTTTTACTTCAGATATTTTAATGTTTACTAATGTTGAAATCTATTTTAAATGTTTGAAATAATGAGATATTTGACTTCATATTTTGTATTTAAATGTAAATACTTGAACACTGAACAACAATAACATTAGTTACATTGTTGAACAGACGGAGATGACGTTCATAATGTGCACGTGAAGAATAAGACACATGCACAACATCTTGGTAGCTTTATTTGTAGACGTTTCGCCCTCCAGTGGCTTTATCAATACAAGGACAGTAGAACTATATACAAAAGATGAGGTAATAAGTCCCTCAGTCTTGGAGTTGGTGAAGAGCACCGTAGTCTTGAAGACTCCAGATTCTTCAAGACTATGTATCATCTGTGCATCATCTGGCCCAGATGCAGAGGAGCCCGCCAAGAAGGACCTGCCTAGCATGGGCCATTAGGCCTGCCGAGAAGAACCTGCCTACCATGGGCCAGTTGGCCTGCTGCAGTGCTCCCAACTGTACGTCTTCATGGTCTTAAGGACTAGGAGGACTAAGGAGTAGGTGGTAATCAAGTTTAATCCGAGGAAAGGAGTGGGTCGATAATTCCTGTGATTCAAAGTTACTTCCCAAGACACTTGGCCAAACTCCCTCCCTTCAAGAGCAAGGAACGTGGAACAAGTGTGTGAGGGAGAGGGACGTTCCAGCCGTTCTTGAGATACCTTCCACAGCCTCCAGCATCGTATCCGGAAACGACCTCTGGCGGATGCTGGTGTGGCAGCTGTGGTCTGGCCTTGACCTCTGACCTCGTCTAATGATGCTCAACGCTGCACTCTTCTCAACGTGAGTCACATCCGAATTCTGTAACCTAGCTGGAGGCTGCTGCTAGGTTACCAACCTAGTGACCAAGTAGCGCTCCAGGAGGTTTTTGTCTATGCTAGGCAGGGCTGTGCTAGGCAGGGCTGTGCTAGGCAAGGCTGTGCTAGGCAGGGCTGTGCTAGGCAGGGCGGCTGTGCTAGGTAGGGCTGTGCTAAACAGGGCTGTGCTAGGCAGGGCTGTGCTAGGCAGGGCTGTGCTAGGCAGGGCTGTGCTAGGCAGGGCGGCTGTGCTAGGTAGGGCTGTGCTAGGCAGGGCTGTGCTAGGCAGGGCGGCTGTGCTAGGCAGGGCTGTGCTAGGCAGGGCTGTGCTAGGCAGGGCGGCTGTGCTAGGCAAGGCTGTGCTAGGCAGGGCTATGCTAGGTCAATCTTACTCTTGTATCACTCTAATACCTGACGAGGTTAGGTTAGGTAAGGTTAGTCAGGAAACAGGACAAGTGGTTCCTGACGCGGGTCTTAGTCAGATGATAACCAGCCGTTGGAGCTTTGGGTCATCTGACCGAGACCTTCCACTGGCTTACCGGTCCACTCCTTTTTTGTCCATTATCCTGATGAAATGGATTAACATCCTCTGGATGCTATCCAGAGGATGTTCATTCTCTACATTCAATGGAGACCAGAACTGCGCCGCATAATCTAAATGTGATCTTTGCCACCCGTCACAGTCCTATAAAGACTCGAATCTCCATCTTAAGACACACCAGTGTTGAAAGTTTGAAGCCGAGCAGGAGAGGTATTCTCAAGTTATCCCCCGCAAGAGAATACCATCGGTATTCTCTTGCGGGGGATAACTAATTGTTTGACTACTGTGTTGGGAGGATCATGGCTCCCCGGACACACTCTCAGATCACAGTGAGACACTTTTAGTGGTCGAGCACAGAAATAATGGAGGGATTTAGACGTGTTTCTAGTATATTGTAGATGGACCCTTTCTAAGAATTTTCTAAGACCTTTTCAAGAACTTTCTAAGATCTTTCTTAGAACTTTCTAAGACCTTTCTAAGATCTTTCTTAGAACTTTCTAAGACCTTTCTAAGATCTTTCTTAGAACTTTCTAAGATCTTTCTTAGAACTTTCTAAGATCTTTCTTAGAAATTTCTAAGACCTTTCTTAGAACTTTGTAAGACCTTACAACTTTCTAGGACCTTAGAACTTTATAAGACCTTTTTACTCCAATGACTTTTTCCAAAGCTTTCTCAGTTTTTCATGAATTTTTAGAGTCCAGCAACTGCGAACCACCTTCTCCCAGGTCTGGAGCGACACTGCTTCACATCTCATCTTTTTACTTTCCTGGGGAAGGAGCTAGAGCTCTCTGATTGGTTACTTGAGGATTGACAACGAGTTCCCCTATTGGCTAGAGGCTATGTCAACAATGTCGTGTCCTGATTGGGCTCTGGAACCATCCAGATATGGGTCTCTAACGAGGCCTTGGAGTGGTGGAGGCTTGATCCTCCGTCCGCTAATCGTGGAGGATTGTGATGGACCTGATAGCTTAAAACTGAGGCAGCTGCAGAGAGTAAAGTATTCAAATTTACTATTGACGTGACAGAAGGGTTGGATCTGCATTGATGATTCTGTCATTAATGAAACCTATTCTTTCTAAACTGATGTCTCTATCACAATAATAATAATAATAACAATAATAATAATAATAATAATAATACTGCTACTGCTACTAATAATAATAACAACAACAAAAACAACAACAACAACAACAACAACAATAATAATAATACAACAACAAAAACAACAACAATAATAATAATAGCAACAACAAAAACAACAACAACAATAATAATAATAGCAACAACAAAAACAACAACAACAATAATAATAATAGCAACAACAAAAACAACAACAACAACAATAATAATAATAATAATAATAATAATAATAATAATAATAATAATAATAATAATAATAATAATCATTATCATCATTATCATCTCACATATACAGGTACAGAGTCAAGTTATTAACGTCCCCATCTTCAACATCAACTTGTCTTAAATAAGTGAGTGAGACGAAACGAAGCACCGCAGAGCAAGCTTCCACTGGGACAACGTTTCGCCCCATGTGCACCTTTATCAACTCACACGACACAGCTCTACACAGAGAGAAACTTTTTTTATTTCGCCACCAGCTGAGGCAGCTGGTGGCAGTCAGTCGAGTCTTGGCTCCCCCCCGTGTTGTGGGTGATTGTTTCGAGCTGACAGTAACGACCTCCCTCGATCGTTTCGCCCGTCACTCAAGCTGCCGCCTCAGACGAGGTAATCACATCAATTATGTTAATCGTGATCCACGGCGGCCAGAGGATCTTCGGTTTTTAATAAGGTTCCAGAGGTGAGACATATGGTGGTCAGTCCCCAGGATCACCTGTGACCACTCAGCGTCACTTGTAACGCCTAGTTAGAGGGTTACTTGTAACACTTAGAGGGTAACACTTAGTTACAGGGGGACTTGTAACATCTAGTTACAAGGTCACTTGTAACATCTAGTTACAGGGTCACTTGTAACATTTAGTTACAGGGTCACTTGTAACATCTAGTTACAGGGTCACTTGTAACATCTAGTTACAGGGTCACTTGTAACATCTAGTTACAGGGTCACTTGTAACATCTAGTTACAGGGTCACTTGTAACATATAGTTACAGGGTCACTTGTAACATCTAGTTACAGGGTCAATTGTAACATTAGTTACAGGGTCACTTGCAACATCTAGTTACAGGGTCACTTGCAACATCTAGTTACAGGGTCACTTGCAACATCTAGTTACAGGGTCACTTGTAACATCTAGTTACAGGGTCACTTGTAACATCTAGTTACAGGGTCACTTGTAACATCTAGTTACAGGGTCACTTGTAACATCTAGTTACAGGGTCACTTGTAACATCTAGTTACAGGGTCAATTGTAACATTAGTTACAGGGTCACTTGCAACATCTAGTTACAGGGTCACTTGCAACATCTAGTTACAGGGTCACTTGAACATCTAGTTACAGGGTCAATTGTAACATCTAGTTACAGGGTCACTTGTAACGCCTACTTACAGGGTCACTTCGTAACACTGTGGATAATATTTATATATAAATTACGTTAAGGCGAACGCTTAAAAATCATGTTATAAGATATATCATCATTCGAGATCAGGATAATGACGCAGCTTAAATAATTTCATGTATGTGTATATGTGGCTTTATTTTTACGTCCATTGTTATGGGTTAATGTGTGGGAATATTGGAACGTTGTACCAGTGTCAAACTGTTTTTAGTCGCCTCTTAAGTAAGTAAGTTTATTCAGGTATACACAAATACAGTTACAGTTGAAGTTAAATGTACTTAACATCTTTTATCGTACATTATTACTGGAGTTCCCTACCGTTGACTTTATACTTAAATATTTGTTTTAATTGTCAAGGTTTTTTTTATAAGTTCGTCCTAAGTTCATTTTTTTCAAGCAGTGAGAAGGCAAATTATATTTGCCCTAAACCCTCGAGGTTATTACTGTTATAAATATAGGAGTTAGTGTTGAACCTTGAGGGATTCATATTGTCGTCAGTGGCCCACTGGAAGACTTTGTAAGCTTGGAACTTTGTAGTGTCCTTATACTTGTTTGTACTTCTATGATGATGTGATCAGAGTATATTTGTTTGTGATTGTCTTTGATTAGTTCCTCGTTGAGATCAAAACCAATGTATTTTTATTTCTAGGGGGTTCTGGTATCTGTTGGATCAAAGAAAAACCTTTCACAAAGCGCCATTGGTTCTCTGGTGAGTACCTGTTGAGCTATTATGTTTCCAGGGACTATTTCTGGTAAAATACTACGATTTATACATAACATATGTGTAGAGAGCCCAGGATAACCCAAAACAGTCAAAGTGATTTATTTCCACTGGGGTCCTTTACTACTCCTACTCGAGTCAGGCTGTGTGACTCGAGTACTGTTGGGTTTTGGTGTGCTAATAACCTCGTAGTTGGAGCACCTAGAGCAAGAAAGGCTGGGAATATTGGGCGTGTTTCTTTACACCTGCTGTCCCTATTCACCTAGCAGCAAGTAGGTACCTGGGTGTTAGTCGACTGGTGTGGGTCGCATCCTGGGGGACAAGATTGAATGACCCATATTTAAATAGGACAGTCCTCTATTGACGCGCTGACTTTCTTGGGATATCCTGGGTGGCTAACCCTCCGGGGTTAAAAAAACGAAAAAATCTTATATCTTAGGCTGGGTTTGTGACACCGGTCCACTCAGTTGGGTCGGTCCACTCAGTAGGGTCGGTCCACTCAGTTGGGTCGGTCCACTCAGTTGGGTCAATTGACTCTATTACAAGGCCGACGCAACTCCCGTCACACTCTAAATTTTGGTGTCACGGCCTCAGGTGTTCCCAGACTCTGAGACACCAGTTGTGATACGTAACACATGTGCAACACTAGGAATCTTGATTGACTAAACGTTTCGCCTGCGTTGCAGGCTTAAGAAACTGATCATCTTGCACCTAGGGTGATGAGCTGATTACATTACACTACGTCTTTACCTCGTTTGCTTATAGCTGCATTCCACCGATGAATCCTGCAGAGCAGACGAAACGTTTCGTCAGTAAAGATGCCTAGTATTGTATATGTGTCTCACTTATCAACTTGTCGCCGTTGAAAACCATTTGTAAAATTCACCAGTTGTGACATGTAATGTTTGACATGATGAAAAAGGCGTTTAATAAGGGAGAGAATTGATATATAATACCGACACGATGGAGAAAAGACTCAGTTGCTGTGTAATACGACCCTTGAGTGACAACGTTTCGCTCACACAGCGGGCTTAATCAAGTCACAAGCTTACGACTTGATTAAGCCCTGCATTTGTCTCAATTTCCAGTGTATTTAAATAGGTTTGTCGCCTCTTGGTGACAGCCGTCAGGTCATTACTCCAGAAACATAAGGAACTGTTCCCTCGGGGTAATTATCCCCGGTTAATAACCACTGGCTTAAAATACTCATGCTAAATGGATACAAGAATAAGATATTCTTCGTTTTGTTATCTCCTGAGGCCTGACAAGCAGGCATGACCCATTACGGCTAAACAGTGTGACCTATGATGGTGGGGAAGGGGTCAAGTCTACCAAGAATTCCTCATGCAGCCGCCGATTTAATTCTAGCTAGCCATTTGCTGCTCAGTGAACAAGAGCAGCAGGTTGAGACACGCAGACAGGCAAACTATGGCTCTTGAGCCGCATGCGGCTCCCGAAGCTACTCTCTGCGGCTCCCCAGACAATATTGGATTTCATTGCCATTTTTTCCTAAAATTTTATATTTATAATCTATGGTAGTATAGTATGTACCAGTATTAGAATATTTTATAATATGCGATTAATTCACATTATCTTTTCCATATGCATTATGTGTCCAAACTGCTTATTGAGCTGCACGAAGATGTGGGTTTGAAACTGCTATATAAAAGCTCATCTCTAATCCCAGAAGCCAAGTATGGCAGTCTTCAGAAAACTGGCTTCCCACTACTCTCTGTGTTGGGACAACTTACTGCTATGAGTCTCTCTTCTCTGTAATGACACTTATCATGTCCAAATCATTGTGTTATCCTCACTAAGAGTCACCTCACTTAGCTTCTTACAACAGCTGTGGCATCATACCAGCCAGATTTTAACTGTTACCTCAACAATGAAGACTCAGTCAAAGTGTTCAACGAGCAGAGATTAAACATATTCTGCTTTGGTCAGTAGGACGACTATATAGTTGTATTTTGTGTTATTTATAAATACAATTTTAAAATAATATTTTCTGTGGCTCTTGAACATTCAAAAATGTATGAAAAGTATTATATGTGGCTCTTCTTATCGAAGAACTTACCCCTCCCTGTGGCTATAGGATTACATATGCCAAGTTAGCTTCCACACGGGAGCTGTATCTCAACTTCACCAGTCTGTTTGTGTTGAAAATGTATAAAATACCGACAAGTAGATGATTAAGATACCCAACTGTTGCACATTGTGTTAATTACCAAGAGTCTGCTTACTGGGTGACTTTGACTGAGACTTTGCGAGTAGTGGGAGGGAGTATGTGTATGGAGAAGGGAGAGTTATTTCCTGCAGGTGGGAGCAGGAGGCGGCGCTGGCGTGATTTTCAGCGATTGTGGCCTTGGAGACGAGTCACGGAAATTACCAGCATCCGCTCTCAGAGAGACCATGGGATGACCGTCTCTCAGGAAGCGAGAGATGTTACCAGTCTTTCATTACAGCGTTTGATATAGAGTCTCCCACTGAAGCTCCAGCTGTCTCCAGCTGTCGTCCCAGTCAGGACGTAGCGAAACATCGCCTGCTTAACATCTCCATTTCGTAGCTCACTGGCAAACAGTTGGACTCACAAGCGACAGGATGCGGGTTCAGTGCACAGGAGAGGTGAAGTGTACGGGCAAGTTTCCTAACACCTGTTGTCCGCAGTGCTCACCTATGTATAATAATAATCTTTATTTCTACATGTACAAGGTATACAGGTCTAGCTGACATCAATGACATACTACTATACTGAAAGCCCCTTGTTATGCAGAGCATTTCGTGCAAATTAGGTCAATTTTGTCCCCAGGATGCGACCCACACCAGTCGACTAACACCCAGGTACCTATTTTACTGCTAGGTGAATATGGACAGCAGGTGTCTTAAGGAAATACGTCCTAATATTTCCACCCGTACCGAGGATCGAACCCCGGACCTCATTGTGTAGCTGAGTGCGCTAGAAATCAAGCTACGGGACGTCTAGGAGTTAGTCGGCTCTAGCCGGCCACATCCCAGCGAAGCCAACCAATGAACACCTCACCTGGAATAAGCCACACTGCTTGGGTTATCCTGGGTTATTAATTCTGAATGTACTCTTGTTTCTTATCCACGATATTTTTGTTTCTTCCTCATGAAGCGAGTGTAGTAGAGCCCTTGTATATTCTTCCTCATGAAGTGAGTGTAGTAGAGTCCTTGTATATTCTTCCTCATGAAGTGAGTGTAGTAGAGCCCTTGTATATTCTTCCTCATGAAGTGAGTGTAGTAGAGTCCTTGTATATTCTTCCTCATGAAGTGAGTGTAGTAGAGCCCTTGTATATTCTTCCTCATGAAGTGAGTGTAGTAGAGTCCTTGTATATTCTTCCTCATGAAGTGAGTGTAGTAGAGCCCTTGTATATTCTTCCTCATGAAGTGAGTGTAGTAGAGCCCTTGTATATTCTTCCTCATGAAGTGAGTGTAGTAGAGTCCTTGTATATTCTTCTTCATGAAGTGAGTGTAGTAGAGCCCTTGTATATTCTTCCTCATGAAGTGAGTGTAGTAGAGTCCTTGTATATTCTTCCTCATGAAGTGAGTGTAGTAGAGCCCTTGTATATTCTTCCTCATGAAGTGAGTGTAGTAGAGTCCTTGTATATTCTTCCTCATGGAGCGAGTGTAGTAGAGCCCTTGTATATTCTTCCTCATGAAGTGAGTGTAGTAGAGTCCTTGTATATTCTTCCTCATGAAGTGAGTGTAGTAGAGTCCTTGTATATTCTTCCTCATGAAGTGAGTGTAGTAGAGTCCTTGTATATTCTTCCTCATGGAGCGAGTGTAGTAGAGTCCTTGTATATTCTTCCTCATGAAGTGAGTGTAGTAGAGTCCTTGTATATTCTTCCTCATGAAGTGAGTGTAGTAGAGTCCTTGTATATTCTTCCTCATGAAGCGAGTGTAGTAGAGTCCTTGTATATTCTTCCTCATGAAGTGAGTGTAGTAGAGTCCTTGTATATTCTTCCTCATGAAGTGAGTGTAGTAGAGTCCTTGTATATTCTTCCTCATGAAGTGAGTGTAGTAGAGTCCTTGTATATTCTTCCTCATGAAGTGAGTGTAGTAGAGTCCTTGTATATTCTTCCTCATGAAGTGAGTGTAGTAGAGTCCTTGTATATTCTTCCTCATGAAGTGAGTGTAGTAGAGTCCTTGTATATTCTTCCTCATGAAGTGAGTGTAGTAGAGTCCTCGTATATACGGTACGGTAAAATTAGTGAATATTTCTGTACACTTATTATTACAATAAGATCACAGTAAACATGTGATATAACAATATGAGAACAACCACTGAAAAAATAGTGAACTTCTAGAGCTTCGTGATTTCTCACATTATCAAGGAACTGGTCTTGATAATGTGAGAAATCACAAAATCGCTTGGAAGTTCAGTTTTTTCACAGTGGTTGTTCTGCATTATTATTATAATCAAAACTAAACGATAAACCCACCAGGGTCACACACGCTGCTTATATTTCCTTGCAACAACGATCAGCTCATCGTAAAAAAAAATATTGAAATGTGATTTTGTTGTCTATTTGGGTCAGAATTGTAGAATATTATATTTGAGTGTGTGTGTGTGTGTGTGTGTGTGTGTGTGTGTGTGTGAGTTCTGAGGGTTTCCTGGGATCAACGCCTGCGGCCCGGTCAGACTAGCCTCGGTGGTCAGGGCTGATCAACCCGGCGGGTTACTGCTGGGATGAAACGCACCACAGCGCCTTCGATCCGACACCAACTTTAAGTTTCTGTCCAGCTCTCTTTTGAAGACAGCCGGGGGCCTATTGATAATTCCTCTTATGATTGGTGGGACACTTACTGTGTTTTCTCTTAGTGTACCAATGGCTCCCCTACTTTTCATTGGTGGTATTTTGCATCGCCTGCCAAGTCTTTTGCTCTCGTAGGGAGTGATTTCTGTGTGCAGATTAGGACTATTCCTTCTAGGATTTTCCAGGTGCATATTATGATATATCTCTCTCGCCTGCCTTCCAGTGAGTACAAGTCAAGTGCTTCCAGGCGTTCCCAGTAGTTAAGGTGTTTGATGGAACTTATACGTGCAGTAAAGGTTCTCTGTACATTCTCTAGATCTGCAATTTCACCTGCCTTGAGTGGAGCTATTAGTGTACAACAGTATTCCAGCCTAGAGAGAACAAGTGATTTACAATGGATCATTAGCTTGGCATCTCTTGTGTGTGTGTATGTACTCACCTAATTGTGGTTGCAGGGGTCGAGACTCAGCTCCTGGCCCCGCCTCTTCGCTGTCCGCTACTGGGTCTGTGTGTGTGTGTGTGTGTGTGTGTGTGTGTGTGAGTATACTTAGTCTAGTTCGTTAAACATTAAACTAAATGTTAATCAGTCGTTGATCTATGTTAAGGCAGAATTAATCTATGTTGATATTCCGTCTATAGTCACCGCCCTTCTCAGAACTTAGTGGATTGATGGTTAAATTAATAAGATAAATATCCTAACGTTCGTTTACCTGTTACTATTACTGCGTATAAGTGACTATTATTGCGTATAAGTGACTATTATTGCGTATAAGTGACTTATTGCGTATTTTTTTAATAACTGCGCTTTACTGGTACATTATAAGCGTGCAGTTCTGCGTAGCCTGTCTAGCAGACACCACTGTCACCTGTCAGGTGTGTGAGGTGCAGCGTCAGGTGTGTGAGGTTCAGCGACAGGTGTGGAGGTGCAGCGTCAGGTGTGTGAGGTTCAGCGACAGGTGTGTGAACAGGTGACGTGCAGTCTTAATTAACCTCGTGTAGTCGATAGACTTCAAATTCTCCCAAAACCAGCCATTCATTGTCATATCACTATAGTCACGAGGGAGAGCGCTAGACCTGCATGGGTCGGGGTTCATCCAGTGCCTGGAGGTAACGAGGTTTGATCCGAGGAAGGGAAAGACAGGTGAGAACAAAAACTCTTCACCAGCAACAAAATCATCATTTTTGAAGCACCATCATGATGATGCATCATTCTCATGATGACTATCATCATCATCCTCATGATCCTCATCTTCGTCTCCATCCTCATGATGATCATCGTACTCATCACCATCATAATTATCATCATACTCATCATATTTATCATATTCATCATCCTTCAACATCATATTCATCATCCTCATCCTCATCATGATGATCATCCTTCAACATCATCCTCATTATGATCATCATAGTCATCATCATCCTCCATCATCATCATCATCACAGCAGCTTCCTGCCAGGGTTGACCTCTGACCCGGAGTGCTGCTCCACTGACCACCGTAATGGCAGCATCCTCCACGTCCTCCAGAGCCTCCTTCTCTCTCCTCCACCAGAGCCTCCCTCTCTCTCTCCTCCAGAGCCTCCCTCTCCTCCACAGGCCTCCTCCTCCTCCTCCAGAGCCTCCCTCTCTCCTCCTCCAGAGCCTCCTCTCACCTCCCTCCTCCCTCCTCCAGAGCCTCCCTCTCTCTCCTCCTCCAGAGCCTCCCTCTCTCTCCTCCTCCAGAGCCTCCCTCACTCTCCTCCTCCAGAGCCTCCCTCTCTCTCCTCCTCCAGAGCCTCCCTCTCTCTCCTCCTCCAGAGCCTCCCTCTCTCTCCTCCTCCAGAGCCTCCCTCTCTCTCCTCCTCCAGAGCCTCCCTCTCTCTCCTCCTCCAGAGCCTCCCTCTCTCTCCTCCACATATCTCTAATATCCTTTACAATTCCAAAGGTATATACCACTGCACCATTCTCATCATATATCACTATAATATATTCATCAAATATCACTATAACACACTCACTATATATAATCCAGCTATGTTATGATTAAACACAGGCTGGTCTACTGCAGCTATGTTATGATTAAACACAGGCTGGTCTACTGCAGCTATGTTATGATTAAACACAGGCTGGTCTACTGCAGCTATGTTATGATTAAACACAGGCTGGTCTACTGCAGCTACGTTATGATTAAACACAGGCTGGTCTACTGCAGCTATGTTATGATTAAACACAGGCTGGTCTACTCCAGCTATGTTATGATTAAACACAGGCTGGTCTACTCCAGCTATGTTATGATTAAACACAGGCTGGTCTACTCCAGCTATGTTATGATTAAACACAGGCTGGTCTACTCCAGCTACGTTATGATTAAACACAGGCTGGTCTACTCCAGCTATGTTATGATTAAACACAGGCTGGTCTACTCCAGCTATGTTATGATTAAACACAGGCTGGTCTACTCCAGCTAAGTTATGATTAAACACAGGCTGGCTACTGCAGCTATGTTATGATTAAACACAGGCTGGCCTACTGCAGCTACGTCCTGTACACCGTTTAACAAACGGGGGATGACCACAAAAAGCCATGATATGATTATTTGGTTGGTTAATGGACTTTAAATCCTAGCAACTACACTTGGGTACTTAAAACTGCCTGTCACCTCTTAACCATCAGTCAAGAATACTTTAACTCCCTCTTTAGGGATTGAAGTATACACCTCTCAGTGTAATATACATCCTGTTTATATTGCTAATATGGTGATATAGATTTATTATCCCTTGGCTTCAGGTAGCGTTGATGGTGTGAAGATTGTGGCTTCAGGTAGCGTTGATGGTGTGAAAATTGTGGCTTCAGGTAGTGTTGATTGTGTGAAGATTGTGGCTTCAGGTAGTGTTGACGGTGTGAAGATTGTGGCTTCAGGTAGTGTTGATGGTGTGAAGATTGTGGCTTCAGGTAGTGTTGATTGTGTGAAGATTGTGGCTTCAGGTAGTGTTGATTGTGTGAAGATTGTGGGTCAGGAAGTGTTGATTGTGTGAAGATTGTGGCTTCAGGTAGTGTTGATTGTGTGAAGATTGTGGCTTCAGGTAGTGTTGATGGTGTGAAGATTGTGGCTTCAGGTAGTGTTGATGGTGTGAAGATTGTGGCTTCAGGTAGTGTTGATTGTGTGAAGATTGTGGCTTCAGGTAGTGTTGATTGTGTGAAGATTGTGGCTTCAGGTAGTGTTGATTGTGTGACGATTGTGGCTTCAGGTAGTGTTGATTGTGTGACGATTGTGGCTTCAGGTAGTGTTGATTGTGTGAAGATTGTGGCTTCAGGTAGTGTTGATTGTGTGAAGATTGTGGCTTCAGGTAGTGTTGATTGTGTGAAGATTGTGGGTCAGGTAGTGTTGATTATGTGAAGATTGTGGGTCATGTAGTGTTGATTGTGTGAAGATTGTGGCTTCAGGTAGTGTTGATTGTGTGAAGATTGTGGGTCAGGTAGTGTTGATTGTGTGAAGATTGTGGGTCATGTAGTGTTGATTGTGTGAAGATTGTGGGTCAGGTAGTGTTGATTGTGTGAAGATTGTGGGTCAGGTAGTGTTGATTGTGTGAAGATTGTGGCTTCAGGTAGTGTTGATTGTGTGAAGTTTGTGGGTCAGGTAGTGTTGATTGTGTGAAGATTGTGGGTCAGGTAGTGTTGATTGTGTGAAGATTGGGGCTTCAGGTAGTGTTGATTGTGTGAAGATTGTGGCTTCAGGTAGTGTTGATTGTGTGAAGATTGTGGCTTCAGGTAGTGTTGATTGTGTGAAGATTGTGGGTCAGGTAGTGTTGATTGTGTGAAGATTGTGGGTCAGGTAGTCTTCATGATATCGTTCAAGGTAACGATAATGATAACTGAGGAGAAGATAACTAGTTATCAACAACAGGAACAAAAAAGAAGAACAAAAGAAAACAAATGATATAACTAGGGAATTCTTGGGGAGGGACGGGAAAGTGACAGTGAGAACAGTGATTTGACGGTGACAGGTGTCCAGCTTGACAGTGACAAGCGTGAAGTCCTTCACTCTCTGTATCTGTATTCTCCAGTGTGTATTGGCAGTTTTATATATTCTAGTCATAATAGTTCTAACCTAGAAACTTTAAGTACATCTATATATATATATATATATATATATATATATATATATATATATATATATATATATATATATATATATATATATATATATATATATATATATATATATATATATATATATATATATATATATATATATATATATGGAAGAGAGAGAGAGAGAGAGAGAGAGAGGTGGGACTACCATCCTTGCCTCTGGCGTCTAGAGGAGAACTCAGGATATGAGTGACCCTTGCCCTCTCTTCCTCCTCCGCCCCTACCTCATCCAGATTGTGGCCGGATGCAGATTTCCCCTCGTCTGTGTCTCCTGCGGTGGAAGAAGAACACTTTCTTCCGATTATTAACTCCGGAGAGTTACTATCTCAAAACCGGCCAAGAAAGCCAGGCAGTGTGGCTTGTTTCCGCTGTGGGTCCGTCAGTACTTCTGATACCACTTACGACGCTCCACCAACACCCAGGTACTCCCTGCTAGGTGAACCACGGGTAACAGGTGTACGAGAGTTCTTAATGGTTCCACTCGCCCAGGATTATTATTATTATTATTATTATTATTATTATTATTATTATTATTATTATTATTATTATTATTATTATTATTATTATTATTATTATTGCTGTTATTATTATTATTATTATTATTATTATTATTATTATTATTATTATTATTATTATTATTATTATTATTATTATTATTATTATTATTATTATTATTATTATTATTATTATTATTATTATTATTATTATTATTATTATTATTGCTGTATTATTATATTATTATTTAATATATTATTGATATATTATTATTATTATATATTATTATTATTATTATTCTGTATTATTAGTTTATTATTATCTGTTATTATTATTATTATTATTATTATTATATGTAGTATTCAGGTATACTCTATAATTCATTCCCTTCTCTTCTTCTTCTTCTTCTTCTTCTTCTTCTAACTCTTCTTATATTATTACTATTATTATTATATTATTATTATTATTTATTATTATTATGATGCCAAATCTTTAGGGTCATTCAGCGAGCAAGGAAATGACTCCGTCTGCTAATGATGAGACGAATTCTGAAGAGTTATTAACCCAAGATAACCCAAGAAAGTCAGTAACCCAGGATAACGCAAGAAAGTTAGTAACCCAGCATAATCCAAGAAAGTAACCAGGATAACTCAAGAAAGTCAATAACCCAGGGTAAGCCAAGAAAGTTAGTAACCCAGGATAACTGAAGAAAGTCAGTAATCCAGGATAACCCAAGAAAGTTAGTAACCCAGCATAATCCAAGAAAGTTAGCAACCCATGATAACCCAAGAAAGTCAGTAACCAAGAATAACCCAATAAAGTAACCCAGGACAACCCAAGAAAGTAACCCAGGATAACCCAAGAAAGTCAGTAACCCAGAATAACCCAAGAAAGTAACCCAGGACAACCCAAGAAAGTAACCCAGGATAACCCAAGAAAGTCAGTAACCCAGAATAACCCAAGAAAGTAACCCAGGATAACCCAAGAAAGTCAGTAACCCAGAATAACCCAAGAAAGTAACCCAGGATAACCCAAGAAATTCAGTAACCCAGAATAACCCAAGAAAGTAACCCAGAAAAGTAACCCAGAAAGTTATTCATGTGAAATATTCCATTGTGATCCTCCAGTATTCTCCAGGATGTCACCCACAGCAGGTGACTAACATCCAGGTACCTGTTTATTACATTACATGAAGAGGGACAACAGGTGTATGGAAACACACCTATCCCCCCCCCCCCCCCCCCCCCCCCCCCCCCGTACTCAGCAGGTGATAACTCCAGGTACTGTTTATTACATTTATGAAGAGGAACAGTGTTGTTGCGTTACACTGGTCCTGTTTGTTACAGTGTCTGGTTGTTACAGTGTCCTGTTACAGGTGGTTGTTACAGTGTCTGGTTGTTACAGTATCTGTGTTACAGTGCTGTTGTTACAGTGTCTGGTTGTTACAGTGTCTGGTTGTTACAGTGTCTGGTTGTTACAGTGTCTGGTTGTTACAGTATGTGGTTGCTAAGTATGTGGTTGTTACAGTGTCTGGTTGTTACAGTATCTGGTTGTTACAGTGTCTGGTTGTTACAGTGTCTGGTTGTTACAGTGTCTGGTTGTTACAGTGTCTGGTTGTTACAGTGTCTGGTTGTTACAGTGTCTGGTAGTTATAGTGTCTGGTTGTTACAGTGTCTAGTTACAGTGTCAATATCACCATATTAGCTATATACAACATGATGTATAGATGTATACACTGAGAGGTGTATACTTCAATCCCTAAAGAGGGAATTAAAGTATTCTTGACTGCTAGTTAAGAGGTGACATGCAGTTATAAGTACCCAAGTGTAGTCGCTAGGATTTAAAGTCCATTAACCAACCAAATAATCATATCATGGCATTTTGTGTCGTTCTTACAGTGTTCTGCTATACTGTGCTATGTTCTGCCAAGTTCTCATAGAGAAACTTAAACCAATGCATTTTCATGAGTGTTTTATATATATATATATATATATATATATATATATATATATATATATATATATATATATATATATATATATATATTGATAAATTAGACACATGTGGAACACATGGGTATCTTTAATGAGGAAACGTTTCACCACGCAGTGGCGAAACGTTTCAAGATTGATGGACTGACTACATCGACTCAAGGCTGAGGGACTGATTGCCTCAAACTCCTGTTCTTCACTATTCTCCTTTGTATGGACTGATGAAGAGTGGAGAGAGGAAGCTGCTGGGCGAAGGTGTGTGTAGAGTGGGGTGTAGAATCTTGGTGGTGTCTTCTTGTAGTTTGGTTATTGTTTCGCATGTCGGTGAACTGGAGGTGTTGTTCTTCAGATCTTCTTTAGTTTTCTTCGATAGGATTTCTTTCCTGAGTGGGCACTTAGCTGCGAGGGTATGATGATTACTCTTGTAGTTAAGACATGTTGGAGCCGTAGTGATGATGCACCATCTGAATTCCTTGGTGGTGTGATTATAGCAGTAGCAGGTCCAGCAGTGGAAGATGTGTGTGAAACGTTCTGGCTCTATATGACTTGGCTGAATGTGGTAATATGAGATGGTTAGACCGTCAGAGAGAGCTTGGGTAGCCATGGAGATGTCTGAGAATGTGATCTTTAGCGTAGATGAGGCGTTAAGGATCTTGGAGATGCTATCTACCGAGGCCCAGGTGTTTTGTTCCTCCATAGACGTCTTCAGTGCTTCGTTACAGAGAGAGGTGACGATCTTGTCCAGTCTTTTCACAAAGACCAAACGTTTCGTCTTCATGAATGGAGACAGGGATATGGTGAACTGTCGTCTTTGTAGGGTCTTGACTGAAGAGTCGTACATTAGTTTTGAAGCTTCAGTGTCGTCTGTGCAGACGACACTGAAGGAGTCCTTCAGAGAGTGGATTGCCGTAAATTTTACCTGCAGGAAGGTCCTAACGGCGGTAGCTGAAGCTAGCTTCGAGGAGTCATTGATTACTCCATTCACAGGCTTGATTTTCACAAGATGCGACAGCATTGTGAGAAAGGAGGTGGCGCTTATAGAATATAAATTCCCCTCCCCAGCGGGGATCGAAGGAGACTTCTTGAGTGTAGAGCACAACAGTGTCTTGCCAGTAGCGGGGGACTAACAACCTAGTTGCATATATATATATATATATATATATATATATATATATATATATATATATATATATATATATATATATATATATATATATATATATTCTTCTTCTTTAAACAAACCGGCTGTATCCCACCGAGGCAGGGTGGCCCAAAAACAAAAACAAAAGTTTCTCTTATTAACTTTAGTAATGTATACAGGAGAAGGGGTTACTAGCCTCTTGCTCCCGGCATTTTAGTCACCTCTTACGACACGCATGGCTTACGGAGGAAGAATTCTGTTCCACTTTCCCATGGAGAATACATAGTATATGCATTATTTAAATATAATTTCTAAGTACAAGTGATCTCAGGTACTGAGTACCAGGAAGGCTGGAGTGGGAAGGTTAAGGACCTGGGAGAACACTGGCGGGTGTAACAGCTGTTGTTGTACCTACACTGGCAGGTGTAGCCTGCTGTTATAATCATGAAGCCACAGGTATATTACAGGTATATAACAGGTATATAACAGGTATATCACAAGTATATAGCAGGTATATAACAGGTATATTACAAATATATCACAGGTACACTAATAATAATAATAATAATAATAATAATAATAATAATAATAATAATAATAATAATAATGATAATATCTTTATTTACTACAAGTACATGTACAAGGTATATAGTCCTAGCTGACATCAATGACATACTACTATATTGAAAGCCGCTTGTTATGCTGAGTATTTCGGGAAAATTAGGTTAATTTTGTCCCAGGATGCGACCCACATCAGTCGACTAACACCCAGGTACCTATTTCACTGATGGGTGAACAGAGACAACCGGTGTAAGGAAACACGCTCGTGTATGGTAAGTGGTTTAAGTTTTTAGAAGTGATTGGTATATGCAGGTGCCCTGAGATGAATGATCCATTCCCATCATCCTGGAATTATACATTCCCTGCGTCCTGGAATGATACGTTCCCATCATCCTGGAATGATACGTTCCCATCATCCTGGAATGATATGTTCCCATCATCCTGGAATGATACATTCTCTTGAATGACTCATTACCATCATCCAGGAATGACTGGGATAACTTTGCAATCTGCAGCATCAACAGTGGTTGTGACAGTGGTAGATGCATCAACATCAACAGTGGTTGTGACAGTGGTAGATGCATCAACATCAACAGTGGTTGTGACAGTGGTAGATGCATCAACATCAATAGTAATAATAACAGTGGTTGTGACAGTGGTAGATGCATCAACATCAACAGTGGTTGTGACAGTGGTAGATGCATCAACATCAACAGTGGTTGTGACAGTGGTAGATGCATCAACATCAACAGTGGTTGTGCAGTAGTAGATGATCCAAAATTTATATCATCCTGGAATTTATACATCACAGTGCGTCTGGACAGTGGTAATGCATCAACATCACATGGTTGACTAGGAGCATCAACATCAATAGATATAACAGTGGTGTGACAGTGGTAGAGCATCAACATCAACAGTGGTGTGACAGTGGTAGATGCATCAACATCAACAGTGGTGTGACAGTGGTAGATGCATCAACATCATTAAAAAACAGTGGTGTGACAGTGGTAGAGCATCAACATCAACAGTGGTTGTGACAGTGGTAGAAGCATCAACATCAACAGTGGTTGTGACAGTGGTAGATACATCAACATCAACAGTGGCGGAGGTGTTAACATACAGAGGAGGGTCTTCCTAATCAGACGAAACAGAGAGTGATACTCAGGTGTGTAGGGTGAAAATGGTATATAATATCGACAAGCTGTGGCACATGTGTCTTACTCTCCAGGTGTGTAGACGCACATCTTCCATTCACATTGTGTGATCTTCTCCCATTTCCCATGGGAGGTTCCTGATGCTGGTGAGGGGCTCTTGATCTAGGGAATTGGATCCAGTTCCCTGAATTAATTCTGAATGCCTTCCATGCCCCACACAGGCGCTGTATAATCCCTACGGGTTTAGCGCTCCCCCATGATAATAATAATTTTGATTCCCATTAAATCACATTAAATATATTTAAATTGGCATTGTCTGAACGTCTTCATATTTATTGACTTGTGAATATTAGGGTCAGTAATACTTCAATTAATTTTAGTTGTTGTGTTGGTAGATTTTATTAAAATTAAATTACTCGACCACAAATGCATTTGTGGTCACAGTGGTGGCCCCTGCCAACCTCCCTATGGTGTATAAATATACCTAGTTTGATGAATCTTACTGTAGCCACCTGGTCCAGTGGTTAACGCACTGGCCTGGTGTTTAGACTCACTTGCCATGGGTTTAAACCCCACTTGTGCCGTGATTTGGTAGAGTAATATTTTGCCTTACTGGTTTGTGCTTCCTGAAGGGTGGGTGACCTGATGATGCTGAGAGGCTCTCGATCCAAGTAACTGGAATTATTCTTCAATTGCTTGGATCGAATCTGAATGCCTTCCAGTCCACTGGCGCATGGGACCCCCCCATGGTTCAGCGCCTTTGTCCCTGATTGCAACATATTTACCTGCAGATGCAGTAATGTTGCTGAGAGGCTGAGAGAGTTGCAGTTTAAGTGTAATAATGATACAAACACCGACACTCTGATAATCCAGACTTACTGTTACAACACATGGATCTTACTTGTTTTTCTAGATAAAATACGTAAATGATCACATTTTTAATTAAAACTGATGGAACAATTGCGTTTTATGGGAAAAATTAATCCAAATCATATTATTTGAAGAAGTGAACCTTAACAGCTTCAGCAGCTGGGCCTGACACTCTCTAGATAACGAAGGTGCTGTTACCAACGAGGTAAGTAACGGTGGTGTATCTCTAGATAACGAAGGTGCTGTTACCAACGAGGTAAGTAACGGTGGTGTATCTCTAGATAACGAAGGTGCTGTTACCAACGAGGTAAGTAACGGTGGTGTCTCTCTAGATAACGAAGGTGCTGTTACCAACGAGGTAAGTAACGGTGGTGTCTCTCTAGATAACGAAGGTGCTGTAACCAACGAGGTAAGTAACGGTGGTGTATCTTCTGTTGCAAGACTTTACTCTCCCGTTCATATAATTTAGTTCAGCTCTGTTGCTGTTAACCAGCTGCCGTTTTTCATCAATGTCTTCTGTCATTCCGTTTTTTTTTTAATATTAATCACTTCATTTATCATTCCTCGTCATGTAACCAAAATTAAATATAAGAGAAAGTAATTAATGTATCGTTTTAGCTTCTTTTGACGTTGTAAAACGTCTTTTTAAAAGAAAACGTCTTGATCAGACTTAATTAGTTGCCAGCTCGCCTCGTCACCAGGCCTGAAGGTTAGTCCATCAATATGCTAATTTTCTTTAATTTCACGAGGGCTAGGGAGGTAGTTAGGGTGGGAGGTAGTTAGGGTGGGAGGTAGTTAGGGTGGGTACCTATAGACGATGTCCTGGGTGACTGCCTAAGCCACTGCTACTCCTAAATTTGTACTCGTGTCTCTCA
>WNWK01001007.1:5000-80000 GCA_009830355.1 Cherax destructor | reverse complement strand
TTGTTGGCACTAATATCTGTTAGTTTTTGAGTGAGGGCCACTGACTGTGCCTCCACTCCAGCAGTGATCCGAGATAGTGGATGTGCCTGGCAGTTTGTGTTGTAACATTGTCTTTCTTGATTTGATGAATAACACATTTCCGGATGAAGAAGTTTATAAGAAGAATGACACACTCTTCTGGTCATGAGGTCGCGGCATTTTTTTTGGTGGTCAATGTTGGACGTCCCATTTGTTTTTCCAGAGATTCCCTGCCTACTGATGCCCAGGCACAGAATCTGCACAAATTTGTTTTCTGTTTGCTAGGATTTGTGGGGTCTGGTGCACCTGCACCAGTACCACCACCAGATACTTCTAGTAATGTACCAACCCATCCCCCCGAAGCATCATCTGCAATTTTGACACCGCAAGCTGAAGCGCTATTTCGATTACCTAGATTTTGCATTTCTAGATCTGTACCTATTTCTCCAGAAATACCAGGACCACTATCTCCACTATCGAAGGCAGCGCCAGGGCCGACAGCACCAGCTGGAGCACTATTTTGCTCCGCTGAGTTTGCCCTGCTGGCGGTGATCTATACTTGTGTTCCATTCCCTTGTGTGTTACTGTGCAGTTGCATCCCTTGCACACCCCCATTATGTTGCACATGAGCTGCTACCTTTCTACTAGTTATGTTATATAACAATGTTACTGACCCCCCGCCTTTGTCTTGTTACACCACGGTGGTGTTCTTTATTGTTACACCACGGTGGTGTTCTTTATTGTTACACCACGGTGGTGTTCTTTATTGTTACACCACGGTGGTGTTCTTTATTGTCACACCACGGTGGTGTTCTTTATTGTTACACCACGGTGGTGTTCTTTATTGTTACACCACGGTGGTGTTCTTTATTGCTACACCACGGTGGTGTTCTTTATTGTCACACCACGGTGGTGTTCTTTATTGTTACACCACGGTGGTGTTCTTTATTGTTACACCACGGTGGTGTTCTTTATTGTTACACCACGGTGGTGTTCTTTATTGTTACACCACGGTGGTGTTCTTTATGGCACCTCTCTTATTCCCTCACTTTCCCAACCTTCATATAAAACTGGAAATTTCTAAAAAAAGGATATTTACATGAGTGTTTCTGTGTGTTGCTACGCATTTAATACGTTCCCACCATCTTATGCCTCTCAGGCTAACCCAAAAACGCTTCCCTGATTTAATATCATTACTGGCAGAGGTAGACAGGGGTGTATATGTAGACAGGGGTGTATAGGTAGACAGGGGAGTATAGATAGACAGGTGAGTATAGGCAGGGGCGTATAGGTAGACAGGGGTGTATAGGTAGACAGGGGTGTATAGGTAGACAGGGGTGTAGGTAGAGAGGCAGGTGAGGAATCATGCTGAGATACAAGGTTGAGTGGTTCTGACAGGAAGCTGTGAGGCGGTGCTGCGAGGCGGTGCTGCGAGGCAGTTCTGCGAGGCAGTGCTGGGAAGCAGTGCTGGTAGGCGGTGCTGAGAGGCGGTATTGGGAGGCGGTACCGAGGCGGTGGTGGAAGGTGGTACCGGGAGGCGGTGCTGGGAGAGGGTACTGGAAGGCGGTGCTGCGAGGCGGTACTGGGAGGCGGTGCTGCGAGGCGGTGCTGCGAGGCGGTGCTGCGAGGCGGTGCTGCGAGGCGGTGCTGCGAGGCGGTGCTGCGAGGCGGTGCTGCGAGGCGGTGCTGGTAATTCTCGGGGGTCAAGGAAGAGGAGCAGGAGGAGGTGTAAGTCACTGAGGATGTGGCTAGGACGGCAGGATGTCAGGATGCGTACCTGCAGGCACTTCCTCTCCCTCAAGACACTGGGACCAGGTGCTGGCGGCGGCGGCGGCGGCTTCCCTGACCCTCTGTTAACATGTCTCCCGATTACTGAACGGAGGATCGAGCCTTTCACCACTCATTTCGCTGTTCAACCCAAAGTAGTTAGACAGCTCCTCCCTGGGTCCTGTCTATTGGTATTCTATCAGTGTAATGCCTCGTCAACTCCGTGCTTCGTGGTTTAACTGTTAGTTTGTTAGGTTTCAAGCCTTTCAACTGCACCGTGGGTCATTCTGGTTATGGTATGGCGATGGGAAGGCCCCTCAGCACAGTGCTCAAAAATTTGAACTTTAAGTTTTAATTACTTAAATATGGATTTATATAAACTATCAGTGTATATGCACTGGGAGATATACACCTCTGCATGTGTATATGCTAAGAGATCCAGACATCTCGGGGTATATACACAGAGAAATACACCATCACTCTGTGGCATGATAATGGTGTATAATGTGTGCAGCAGGTATAATGACGGTATATGATGTGTGAAGCAGGCAAGATGATGGTGTATAACAGCAGGTATGATGACGGTCTATAATCTATGATGTATCTATGATGATGGCCTATAATGTATGATGCAGGTATGATGATGGTCCATAATGTATGATGACGGTCTATAATGTATGATACAGTTATGATGACGGTCTACAATGTGTGATGCAGGTATGATGGCGGTCTATAATGTATGATGCAGGTATGATGACGGCCTATAATGTATGATGCAGATATGATGACGGTCTACAATGTATGATGCAGGTATGATGACGGTGTATGTGTGATGCAGGTATAATGATGGTGTCTAATGTATGATGCAAATACAATGACGATGTATAATGTATGATGCAGGTATGATGACGGTATATAATATATGATGCAAGTATAATGACGGTGTATAATGTATGATGCAAGTATAATGACGGTGTATAATGGTGTACAATGGAGGGACTTGGACAGGTACTTAAAGTCGGTGCCGGATCAGCCGGACTGTGGTTCGTATGTTGGACTGAGTGCGGTCAGCAGCAACAGCCTGGTTGATCAGGCCCTGATCCACCAGGAGGCCTGGTCGTGGACTGGGCCGCGGGGGCGTTGATAACCGGAATACCCTCCAGGTAGGTAGACGGTGTATAATTTTGATGCAGGTATAATGACGGTGTATAATGTAGGATGAAGCATAATGACAGTGTACAATGTATGATGCAGGTATAATGACAGTATATAATGTATGATGCAGGTATGATGACGGTGTATAATGTGTAATGCAGGTATGATGACAGTGTATAATGTGTGATGCAGGTATGATGACTGTAATGCATGTTGCAAGAATGATGACGGTTTATAATGCTTGGTGCAGGGTTAGATAGGCAGGGTGAGAGATAATACTGAAGTAGGTATCCCCAGGAAAGGATACCTACAGTGATAGGTATTATTATTATTATTATTATTATTATTATTATTATTATTATTATTATTATTATTATTATTATTATTATTATTATTATTATTATTATTATTATTATTATTATTATTAGTAGTAGTAGTAGTAGTAATAGTAGTAGTGTTATTATTATTATTATTATTATTATTATTGTTGTTGTTGATGTTGTTGTTGTTGTTGTTGCTGCTGTTGTTGTTCTTGTTATAATAACAGACATAATAGCATCTACCACCAACACAGGTGTTAACACACAGACCCACATATGTCACCTGCCCGCAACACATGCTAGAAGCACACGTCTCTTGACGTATTCAACACACGGAGTCCCTAATCACCTTTCTCCCCTGCCTCACCGTCTCCCTGCCTCCTTGCCTGCTATGCTCCTCAAAGATGCGTGCTTACTGGAGCATTTGGGGTTCGACCCCATGTTCTCTCACTTATAAGCTGAGTGCACTAACCATTGCACTGTGGTGTCTCCTTAGTGAGAGGCTCTAGTTCATAGGAATAGGACTTTTCCATCTGTTCCTTGGATCAGTTCTAATTGCACATCAATGTATCATGGACACATAGGTATGATGCTTGGTTAATTGGGTTTCAAGCCTATTGATTGTATTAAGGTCTTTAAGGTTGCACCAGCAGGCAAGAATAATTCTTAAAATAGGGATTAAACTCTCAGGGTATATATATACTGAGAGACCTGCACCTCTCAGAGTATATACGCTGGGACTGACAACTTTGCAGTGAAGTGCTTTTCTGTGGTTGTGACAGTGATAATGGTGCAAAACTGCAGTGAAATTTATGACTCACAGCTTGAAATTGTTGGTTAGTTGTGACCTGCTGCAGTGATGGTGTGACCTGTTGCAGTGACGTGACCTGTTGCAGTGATGGTGACCTGTTGCAGTGATGGTGTGACTTGTTGAAATGATGGTGTGACTTGTTGCAGTGACGGTGTGACCTGCTGCAGTGATGGTGTGACTTGTTGCAGTGACGGTGTGACCTGTTGCAGTGATGGTGTGACTTGCTGCTGTGACGGTGACGACGTTACGTTCATCAAGAACGGGAACGCCCTTTCCTGATGCGGGTCTCTGGCAGACGGTGACCTGAGCCACAGTTCAACATCTGCCAGTCTGCCAAAGCTGAAACTTCCGATCCACTTTGGAAATCATCGTTCACTGCTGAGTACTAGGTACTCCAGCCTGGTGGAGTCCATGCTTAGGAACCGTGGTAGAAACCATGGTAAGAACCATGGTAGGTACCCTGGTGGGAACAGTGGTGGGAACACCGTGGCAGGAACAATGGTGCGAACCGGGGTATAAACCGTGGCAGGAACCGTGGCGGGAACCGTGGCAGGAACCGTGGTAGGAACCCTGGCAAGAAACGTGATAAGAACCGTGGCAGGAACAGTGGTGGGAACCGTGATAGGAACCGTGGCAGGAACAGTGGTAAGAACCGCGGTAGTAACCGTGGCAGGAACAGTGGTAGGAACCGTGGCAGGAACTCTGGGAAGAACCGTGGCAAGAACTGTAGCAAGAACCGTGGCAAGAACTCTGCTAAGAATCGTGGCAGAAACTGTGGGAAGAACCGTGGAAGGAGCTGCGGGAAGAATTGTGGCAGGAACCGTGGCCAGAACCGTGGCAAGAACCGTGGCAAGAACCGTGGCAGGTATGACCTTCCTCATGTGAAATAAGTTATCAAAGACTCAGTAATTGGTAGTTGAGGTTGCCTGCTGTGCACTCATTACCAGTTTCTTGGAGATGTTTCCGGTGGTGCTGCCTGCATGTGGTGGCCTACCAGACCTTACACGGTGGTGCTGCCTGCACGTGGTGGCCTACCAGAACTTACACGGTGGTGCTGCCTGCACGTGGTGGCGTACCAGACCTTACACGGTGGTGCTGCCTGCACGTGGTGGCCTACCAGACCTTACACGGTGGTGCTGCCTGCACATGCTGGCCTACCAGAACTTACACGGTGGTGCTGCCTGCACATGCTGGCCTACCAGAACTTACACGGTATTGCTGCCTGCACGTGGTGGCGTACCAGACCTTACACGGTGGTGCTGCCTGCACGTGGTGGCGTACCAGACCTTACACGGTGGTGCTGCCTGCACGTGGTGGCCTACCAGACCTTACACGGTGGTGCTGCCTGTACGTGGTGGCCTACCATACCTTACACGGTGGTGCTGCCTGCACATGCTGGCCTACCAGAACTTACACGGTATTGCTGCCTGCACGTGGTGGCGTACCAGACCTTACACGGTGGTGCTGCCTGTACATAATGGCCTACCAGACCTTACACGGTGGTGCTGCCTGCACATGCTGGCCTTCCTCCACTTGGACGATTTAAGGGCTGCCTGCGTTCTCCATCGATACCTCCACAACTATTCAATCAACTACAGAGATGCAAGACTCATCGGCAAGACAGAAGACACTCACTACCGCAGGATGTTGCAGTCATCACTTATCTGTATTTCTAACAATTTCAACCAGAACACCGGCTGAACACCGGCTGAACACCTTGCCAGGAAACTTCTTCATTGTTATCCTGCATAACAACATACACTTGTTAAGACTGATGGACTGAACACATCGACTCCAGGCCGAGGGACTGATTACCTCAAACTCCTCGTCTTTCACCTTTCTCTGCACTGGACTGAAGAAGCCACTGCGTAGCGAAACGTTTCAAGAATAAAGATTGCAAAATCTTGCACAAGTGTCTTATTTATCAACATACACACTCGCCCGTCCAGGGCAGGTCCGTCTCAAATTCGACCTCCCCAACATTCTCCACCTGACTCTCCACTCTGTATATACTCATGTACTCTTTACCCAGGTATAAAGCCCACTGTGTGGGCGAAACGTAGTCGATAAAGGATCGCATTATACTGTTTTTGTGTTTATTTTCCCATTGTGTCGGTATTTTATACTATTGATCTCCATCGGCTATGTGAGAGGTAGGTGAGTCCACCTAGGTAGAGTATTTACCTCACTGAGAGGTAGGTGAGTCCACCTAGGTGGACTCACACCAGAGGTAAGTGAGTCCACCTAGTAGAGTATCTACCTCACTGAGAGGTAGGTGAGTCCACCTAGGTAGAGTATCTACCTCACTGAGGGGTAGGTGAGTCCACCTAGGTAGAGTATCTACCTCACTGAGAGGTAGGTGAGTCCACCTAGGGGAGTATCTACCTCACTGAGAGGTAGGTGAATCCACCTAGGTAGAGTATCTACCTCACTGAGAGGTATATGAGTCCACCTAGGTGGAGTATCTACCTCACTGAGAGGTAGGTGAGTCCACCTAGGTAGAGTATCTACCTCACTGAGGGGTAGGTGAGTCCACCTAGGTGGAGTATCTACCTCACTGAGAGGTAGGTGAGTCCACCTAGGTGGAGTATCTACCTCACTGAGAGGTAGGTGAGTCCACCTAGGTAGAGTATCTACCTCACTGAGAGGTGGTGAGTCCACCTAGGTGGAGTATCTACCTCACTGAGAGGTAGTGAGTCCACCTAGGTGGAGTATCTACCTCACTGAGAGGTAGGTGAGTCCACCTAGGTAGAGTATCTACCTCACTGAGAGGTAGGTGAGTCCACCTAGGTAGAGTATCTACCTCACTGAGAGGTAGGTGAGTCCACCTAGGTGGAGTATCTACCTCACTGAGAGGTAGGTGAGTCCACCTAGGTAGAGTATCTACCTCACTGTGATGTCTCCTCTTCCTCTTCTGGGCCTCTCAATCCGTTAATCCACCTGTTAATCCCATAATCACCTCTAATCTCAAATTAACATACCATACCTGTAGTAAATTTCAAGATCATTATTTCAATAAGTTGCGACGTCCATATGGACTTTTATCTTTACAGGTAAAAATAATATTTAAGTAAAACAAGTAATAAAGTCTCACGGGTTGTTACCAGGAATAAATAAACACCTTAAGGGATTTTATTGAGTAACTTTATAACTGAAGTGAGATCCACTAAGTTGCAGCCAGTGGGACTGCAGCAGTGTTCCTTCCTTCTTAAGTGGGTGTGACTTGGACCTGCTTAGCATGGGCCAGTGGGCCTGCAGCATTGCTCATTCTTTCTTATGTTCCCAACATCTGGTACCTGGATGATGGTACTCTGGCAGGTCCGGAGGAGTCCCTGGTAGCGGACCTGGGAGTTTTAGGTAACCAGTTTCTCAGCCTGGAATCCCTCCAGGCTGAGGGACTGATTACTTCGAACTCCCTGTGATCTTCACCTTTCTTCTTTGTATAGGACTGAGGAAGCCACTATGTGACGTAACGTTTCCTCAGTAAAAATACCAAATTAATGCACATGTGTCTAACTTATCAACTGCCACTGGAAGATCACTAGTGAACTAGACCAAGAGTTCCAGTACGACGGGGAAAAACAGAGGAGTTTGCAAGGCATTGCATCCAGTGAACTAGTAGAGGAAATAATCCCACAACACTTGAGAACTGATGTGAGGATTAATGACCCATTTATTTTAGTATTAAACAAAGTTGAATACGTCAGCAGTGCGCCGCTATACTATTCTACATGACAGTTACACAGTGGGAACGACAACTAGCGATGTTACCGTGTCAGGTTCCATTACATAGGACGGGACTCATACAAGGTGTTGGAATGTGTCAAAATGAGCTGGGAGACTTCAGCAGTCAGTCTGGGCTGGGAGACTTCAGCAGGTGTCAGCCTGAGCTGGGATATTTCAGCAGTCAGCCTGAGCTGGGAGACTTCAGTAGAGCAATGAGTATATCATCAGATATTTCAACAAGGGTTTATCAGCTATGGCAGCTTAGAAGGTTTCATAGCAGCAGAGCTGGAGTTACTATCACTGGTGAATTACCATCTCTCGGGATACCCTCTGCCATACACGGGAGAAATGTAATTTTTATGAAGGTATCTATGTCATCCCAGAGCGTGGGCAGGAGGAGCCCAGACACTCACAGGACCCTGACTGAGGAAGGAGCCCAGACACTCACAGGACTCTGACTGTAGAAGGAGCCCAGACACTCACAGGACCCTGACTGAGGAAGGAGCCCAGACACTCAGGGGACTCTGACTGAGGAAAGAACCCATTCACAGGACTCTGACTGAGGAAGGAGCCCAGACACTCACAGGACTCTGACTGAGGAAGGAGCCCAGACACTCACAGGACTCTGACTGAGGAAGGAGCCCAGACACTCACAGGACTCTGACTGAGGAAGGAGCCCAGACACTCGCAGGACTCTGACTGAGGAAGGAGCCCAGACACTCACAGGACTCTGACTGGGAAGGAGCCCAGACACTCCGGGACTCTGACTGAGGAAGGAGCCCAGACACTCACAGGACTCTGACTGAGGAAGGAGCCCAGACACTCACAGGACTCTGACTGTGGAAGGAGCCCAGACACTCACAGGACTCTGACTGAGGAAGGAGCCCAGACACTCACAGGACTCTGACTGGGAAGGAGCCCAGACACTCACAGGACTCTGACTGAGGAAGGAGCCCAGACACTCACAGGACTCTGACTGAGGAAGGAGCCCAGACACTCACAGGACTCTGACTGAGGAAGGAGCCCAGACACTCACAGGACTCTGACTGAGGAAGGAGCCCAGACACTCACAGGACTCTGACTGAGGAAGGAGCCCAGACACTCACAGGACTCTGACTGTGGAAGGAGCCCAGACACTCACAGGACTCTGACTGTGGAAGGAGCCCAGACACTCACAGGACTCTGACTGTGGAAGGAGCCCAGACACTCACAGGACTCTGACTGTGGAAGGAGCCCAGACACTCACAGGACTCTGACTGTGGAAGGAGCCCAGACACTCACAGGACTCTGACTGAGGAAGGAGCCCAGACACTCACAGGACTCTGACTGGGAAGGCCCAGACATCAGGACTCTGACTGGGAAGGAGCCCAGACACTCACAGGACTCTGACTGTGGAAGGAGCCCAGACACTCACAGGACTCTGACTGTGGAAGGAGCCCAGACACTCGCAGCTCACATAAACATAACAGGGCAGTACAAGTACAGGACGTGACACAAACAAGGGGAATCACACCAGAATGTACAATTATGTTCCACTCAACATGTACCTACTTACATTATATTGTTATGAACCATTATGGCGGCCCAGTTTTACAATGTAATTGAAGCAGGTATAAGGTGGACAAGCCTGTTACAATTACAGTTTCTTTTCATAATAAAAATACAATTATAATTACCATTTTTTCATTAATTACATTCAACTTCAGTTACAATTACTCACAGCCTGGAATGTTGTGTACAATAAACTAGCCACTAACCGTCCACATGGTGGATATGGTGTACAATAAACTAGCCACTAACCGTCCCCATGATGGATATGCAGTGTACAATAAACTAGCCACTAACCGTCCACGGACGGATAAGTGTGAAAGGGTTAGGTGAGAGTGGAGAAACGACAAACTTTCACTTGAAACAAGGGTCGTTCTCAGTAGTTTGCTCAAGCCACAAGGAAACTCTGGACACAGCGATGTATTGTTCCATTATACGGTTGTTCAGGAACGCGTGTCTGTCCTACATTATAGTCAGCTGCACATCACGCGGGTCCCACCAGGCAGATGTCTTCAGTTGAGTTCCTCTAGACGAATGCCAAGGCAATGAAGTGAGCCATTTGTAACCCGGTGTTAAGCCAGGTGTTTTCTTAACCTGACCAAGGCCAGGTAACTACCATCTTGGACGTTTTACGTGTAGTTTGCTGTCGTAGTTAGTTTTGGGGTAAAGTTTGAAGCCTATTGACGGAAACAGAGTCCATAGCGTTGCAATTCATCAGTATGTCCTCAGTCAAGAATAAGAACATAAGAAAGAGGAACACACCAGGCCTACTGGCTCACGCAACAGGCCTACTGACCCACGCAACAGGCCTACTGGCCCACGCAACAGGCCTACTGGCCCACTCAACAGGCCTACTGGCCCACGCAACAGGCCTACTGGCCCACGCAACAGGCCTGCTGTCCCACGCAACAGGCCTACTGGCCCACGCACCAGGCCTACTGGCCCACGCAACACCCTACTGGCCCACGCAACAGGCCTGTTGGCTTCAATCTCAATACATATTTATACTCGTCGATGTATATTCACTGAATATATACACCGAGATGGGTATTTTTCCCAGGGTATATACCTGAGAGCTTCATTCATTCAGTGTTTTAGAAATTCAGGTATTTATGTGTGACGGAGAAGTTACAGAAACCTTAGTGACGCTAGTGCAGTAGATAGGATTTAAACCCACATTAACCAACCAACTAACTTCTGTTTTCACTGTATATATATATATATATATATATATATATATATATATATATATATATATATATATATGAGAGAGAGAGAGAGAGAGAGAGAGAGATAACCTCAGTGCAGAAGCCGACGGCTTCTGCACTGAGGTTAGAGCACAGATTTAATTATGGTTTTGATTAACATGACTGACAGTTGTAGGTTCTTGTAATTAAGGTTATTGATAATTTATTGATTTTGATAATTGTTTATGGGGGGATTCAGGAGTGACGTGAGGGAGAGAGAGAGGTGTGTGAGTCAAGGTGTGTGAGTCAAGATGCGTAAGTCAAGATATGTGAGTCAAGGTGTGTAAGTCAAGGTGTGTGAGTCAAGGTGTGTGAGTCAAGGTATGTGAGTCAAGGTGTGTAAGTCAAGGGGTGTGAGTCAAGTTGTGTGAATCAAGGTGTGTGAATCAAGGTGTGTGAGTCAGAGTGTGTGAATCAAGGTGTGTGAGTCAGAGTGTGTGAGTCAAGGTGTGTGAGTCAAGGTATGTGAGTCAAGGTGTGTGAGTCAAGTTGTGTGAGTCAAGTTGTGTGAATCAAGGTGTGTGAATCAAGGTGTGTGAGTCAAGGTGTGTGAATCAAGGTGTGTGAGTCAGAGTGTGTGAGTCAAGAACAGGAAAGCAGAAGACAGTTGAGGAGGAGAGTTTGATCTCAATATTCTGAGACATAAGAAAGCGAACGACTGACTTAGGAAAAACCTTCCAGGAATAATGAAAGAAATGTTGAAAACGGTATAAAATACTGACAAGTTGAAGACTAAGACACAGATACAACACTTGGTGAAACGTTTCGCCCATACAGTAGGCTTCTTCAGTCAAATACAAAGAGAGCAGTAGTAATGAAATGAAGATGATGTAATAAGTCCAACAACCTTGGAGGAAAAAGTATTTGAGGGGGTCAGTCCCTCAGCCTGGAGAAGAGTTCAGCTCCAGACCGTAGAGTTGAACTCTTCTCCAGGCTGAGGGACTCACCACTTCAAATACTATTTCTCTAAGGTTGAGACACTTATGCAACATATGGGAATTTTTATTAAGGAAACGTTTCGCTTACACAGTGGCTTCATCGGTCCAATACAAAGTAGAAATGGGTAAGGAGAGGAGGAGTTTGAGGTAATCAGTCACCTAGCCTGGAATCAATATGTGTCCAGTCCAGTCTTCATCTTCAACACAAGCCTATGTCTCCCCCGGTAGGACCCACCGGGAAGAGACCTGGATCACCGGTGGTTCTAGTAATACCAGAGCTAATTTACTGCACTCCACGCTAATCACTCGAGTTAAGTACGGGAAATGGGCAGTGGGCAACCAGGGACGGTAGTTATAGGAAGGTTGGCATGTGAGGAGGGTTGGGAGGAAGGGACTGACAGCTGAAGATGGTGAGGAACTTTGTAGGGACTGACAGCTGAAGATGGTGAGGAACATTGTAGGGACTGACAGCTGAAGATGGTGAGGAACTTTGTAGGGACTGACAGCTGAAGATGGTGAGGAACTTTGTAGGGACTGACAGCTGAAGATGGTGAGGAACATTGTAGGGACTGACAGCTGAAGATGGTGAGGAACTTTGTAGGGACTGACAGCTGAAGATGGTGAGGAACTTTGTAGGGACTGACAGCTGAAGATGGTGAGGAACTTTGTAGGGACTGACAGCTGAAGATGGTGAGGAACATTGTAAGGACTGACAGCTGAAGATGGTGAGGAACTTTGTAGGGACTGACAGCTGAAGATGGTGAGGAACATTGTAGGGACTGACAGCTGAAGATGGTGAGGATCTTTGTAGGGACTGACAGCTGAAGATGGTGAGGAACTTTGTAGGGACTGACAGCTGAAGATGGTGAGGAACATTGTAGGGACTGACAGCTGAAGATGGTGAGGAACTTGTAGGGACTGACAGCTGAAGATGGTGAGGAACTTGTAGGGACTGACAGCTGAAGATGGTGAGGAACTTGTAGGGACTGACAGCTGAAGATGGTGAGGAACATTGTAGGGACTGATAGCTGAAGATAGTGAGGAACTTTGTAGGGACTGACAGCTGAAGATGGTGAGGAAATTGTAGGGACTGACAGCTGAAGATGGTGAGGAACTTCGTAGGGACTGACAGCTGAAGATGGTGAGGAACTTTGTAGGGACTGACAGCTGAAGATGGTGAGGAACTTTGTAGGGACTGACAGCTGAAGATGGTGAGGAACTTTGTAGGAACTGACAGCTGAAGATGGTGAGGAACTTTGTAGGGACTGACAGCTGAAGATGGTGAGGAACTTTGTAGGAACTGACAGCTGAAGATGGTGAGGAACTTTGTAGGGACTGACAGCTGAAGATGGTGAGGAACTTTGTAGGAACTGACAGCTGAAGATGGTCAGGAAATCTGGTATACATGTGCTTCTTTGCATGTCTGCGTGCGGACGCATATATTGTTTGCGTGTGTGCGTGAGGACGCATTAATTGTTTGCGAGAAAAGCAACATCAATGGGGAGGTGCGTTAATAACGAAAGAGGAACGGCAAGTCTCTGTTGCCTAGGTCAACAACGGGAAGGTGCGTTAATAACGAAAGAGGAACGGCAAGTCTCTGTTGCCTAGGTCAACAACGGGAAAGTGAGTTAATAACGTAAGAGGAACGGCAAGTCTCTGTTGCCTAGGTCAACACAACGGGAAGGTGCGTTAATAACGTAAGAGGAACGGCAAGTCTCTGTTGCCTAGGTCAACACAACGGGAAGGTGCGTTAATAACGCAAGAGGAACGGCAAGTCTCTGTTGCCTAGGTCAACAACGGGAAGGTGCGTTAATAACGCAAGAGGAACGGCAAGTCTCTGTTGCCTAGGTCAACAACGGGAAGGTGGGTCAAGCACAATTTGTCTTGCAAAGGTCAAAACAAATCGTCCTCCTGTTTTTATTTAATACATTTAGTTAAGTTACTATGTCTAGGTTAGGTTTGCATTAGTCTAAGTTAGGTTAGGATAGACTAGGTTTATTTAACATTAGTTAAGGTTACGTTACGTTAATTAAACACATCTAGAAAATAAGAGCAATAATTCCTGTAGATTGATAGCTGTCAACTTGTACAAGAGGCGTTGAAGGGGTATTGTAATGGAAGGGTACGATAACAGAGATATAGAGGGGATATAAGCAAGGTGTTGAAGATACTTAGCGTACTAGAACCCGAGAAAATTCATTTATTTTGGGTAAATTCAGATATGGAAATAATATAGAGTAGATGACAGGGACATATTGTTATAGAGGAAAGTTACTGAATTAAGATTGAAAACGTGTACGTGTATAGTTATATGTATGGTTATACTATATAGTTATCTGTATGGTTATGTGCATAGTTATGTGCATAGTTATGTGTATAATTATCTGTATGGTTATCTGTATGGTTATCTACATAGTTATGTGTTAGTGGTTCTGGGAATGATCTTCTCTACGGTCAGTCTCACACTGGGCCTCTTAAGTAGAAAATAAAATATTACATGGTTAAAAACTGCCAAGAAACATATAGGAAAGTCAAGGTATGTTTATAATAAATCTAAGAAGAACTCTGAAAGACTCACCTGTCATCTTACGCGTTCATGGGACAGGACGGTAGTACTTCCCTGGCTGCTTGATGTCTGTCAACCCGTACATTTGACAGGACCTTAGTACTTCCCTGGCTGCTTGATGTCTGTTAACCCGTACATTTGACAGGATGGTAGTACTTCCCTGGCTGCTTGATGCCTGTCAACCCGTACATTTGACAGGATGGTAGTACTTCCCTGGCTGCTTGATGTCTGTCAACCCGTACATTTGACAGGACGGTAGTACTTCCCTGGCTGCTTGATGTCTGTCAACCCGTACATTTGACAGGACGGTAGTACTTCCCTGGCTGCTTGATGTCTGTCAACCCGTACATTTGACAGGACGGTAGTACTTCCCTGGCTGCTTGATGTCTGTCAACCCGTACATTTGACAGGACGGTAGTACTTCCCTGGCTGCTTGATGTCTGTCAACCCGTACATTTGACAGGATGGTAGTACTTCCTGGCTGCTTGATGTCTTTCAACCCGTACATTTGACAGGACGGTAGTACTTCCTGGCTGCTTGATGTCTGTCAACCCGTACATTTGACAGGACGGTAGTACTTCCCTGGCTGCTTGATGTCTGTCAACCCGTACATTTGACAGGATGGTAGTACTTCCCTGGCTGCTTGATGTCTGTCAACCCGTACATTTGACAGGACTTTAGTACTTCCCTGGCTGCTTGATGTCTGTTAACCCGTACATTTGACAGGACCTTAGTACTTCCCTGGCTGCTTGATGTCTGTCAACCCGTACATTTGACAGGACCTTAGTACTTCCCTGGCTGCTTGATGTCTGTCAACCCGTACATTTGACAGGACCTTAGTACTTCCCTGGCTGCTTGATGTCTGTTAACCCGTACATTTGACAGGACCTTAGTACTTCCCTGGCTGCTTGATGTCTGTTAACCCGTACATTTTACAGGACCTTAGTACTTCCCTGGCTGCTTGATGTCTGTCAACCAGTACATTTGACAGGACCTTAGTACTTCCCTGGCTGCTTGATGTCTGTCAACCAGTACATTTGACAGGACGGTAGTACTTCCCTGGCTGCTTGATGTCTGTCAACCCGTACATTTGACAGGACTGTAGTACTTCCCTGGCTGCTTGATGTCTGTCAACCCGTACATTTGACAGGACGGTAGTACTTCCCTGGCTGCTTGATGTCTGTCAACCAGTACATTTGGCAGGATGGTAGTACTTCCCTGGCTGCTTGATGTCTGTCAACCCGTACATTTGACAGGACGGTAGTACTTCCCTGGCTACTTGATGTCTGTCAACCAGTACATTTGACAGGACCTTAGTACTTCCCTGGCTGCTTGATGTCTGTCAACCAGTACATTTGACAGGACGGTAGTACTTCAATGGCTGCTTGATGTCTGTCAACCAGTACATTTGACAGGACGGTAGTACTTCCCTGGCTGCTTGATGTCTGTCAACCCGTACATTTGACAGGACGGTAGTACTTCCCTGGCTGCTTGATGTCTGTCAACCAGTACATTTGACAGGACCTTAGTACTTCCCTGGCTGCTTGATGTCTGTCAACCCGTACATTTGACAGGACGGTAGTACTTCCCTGGCTGCTTGATGTCTGTCAACCAGTACATTTGACAGGACGGTAGTACTTCTGGCTGATGTCTGTCAACCCGTACATTTGACAGGACTAGTACTTCCGCTCTGATGTCTTCACCGTACATTTGACAGGACTAGTACTTCCCTGGCTGCTGATGTCTGCAACCAGTACATTGCAGGAGTAGTATTCCCTGGCTGTTGATGTCTGTCAACCGCATTTGACAGGACAGTTTCCTCTTGATTCTGTCAACCGTACATTTGACAGGACGTAGTACTTCTGGCTGTGATGTCTGTCAACAGTACATTGACAGGACCTAGTACTTCCTGGCTGCTTGATGTCTGTCACCGTACATTTGACAGGACCATACCGGCTGCTTGATGTCTGTCAACGTACATTTGACAGGACGGTAGTACTTCCTGGCTGCTTGATGTCTGTCAACCTACATTTGACAAAAAAAAAAAAAAAAAAAAAAAAAAAAAAAAAAAAAAAAAAAAAAAAAAAAAAAAAAAAAAAAAAAAAAAAAAAAAAAAAAAAAAAAAAAAAAAAAAAAAAAAAAAAAAAAAAAAAAAAAAAAAAAAAAAAAAAAAAAAAAAAAAAAAAAAAAAAAAAAAAAAAAAAAAAAAAAAAAAAAAAAAAAAAAAAAAAAAAAAAAAAAAAAAAAAAAAAAAAAAAAAAAAAAAAAAAAAAAAAAAAAAAAAAAAAAAAAAAAAAAAAAAAAAAAAAAAAAAAAAAAAAAAAAAAAAAAAAAAAAAAAAAAAAAAAAAAAAAAAAAAAAAAAAAAAAAAAGACGGCTTATTGCGCTATTGTCCAGCTAGTTCCTGCTGTTTCCCAACATTACAGGACTTGTACTTCCTGGTGCTTGATGTCTGTCAACAGTACATTTGACAGGACCTTAGTACTTCCTGGCTGCTTGATGTCTGTCAACCAGTACATTTGACAGGACGGTAGTACTTCCTGGCTGCTTGATGTCTGTCAACCAGTACATTTGACAGGACGTAGTACTTCCCTGGCTGCTTGATGTCTGTCAACCCGTACATTTGACAGGAAGTAGTACTTCCCTGGCTGCTTGATGTCTGTCAACCAGTACATTTGACAGGACGGTAGTACTTCCCTGGCTGCTTGATGTCTGTCAACCAGTACATTTGACAGGACTGTAGTACTTCCCTGGCTGCTTGATGTCTGTCAACCAGTACATTTGACAGGACGGTAGTACTTCCCTTGCTGCTTGATGTCTGTCAACCAGTACATTAATATAGTCTTATCTATCAGATTTATTCCTATCAAATCAATTAATATTTGAGAGAGAAACAGATGCTTCACGGTGCTGATGTGAACGTCATGACAGTGCATGGTAGACACAGTGATGTGTAGACATGATGTAGACATCATGTGCAAATGCAATAGAATTGAGAGGACACAGTGCATGATAAAGTCATGACAGGCGTAGACACAGTCATGTAGCAGTGCATGTAACACAGTGCATGATAGACACAGTGCATGTAGACACAGTGCACATGATGAACATGCATGATAGACACATAGATAGACACAGTGCATGATAGACACAGTGCATGTGATAGGCTAACAGTGCATGATAGACACAGTGCTGATAGACACAGTGCATGATAGACACAGTGCATGATAGACACAGTGCATGATAGACACAGTGCATGTAGACAAGTGCATGATAGAACAGTGCATGATAGACACAGTGCATGTAGACACAGTGCATGATAGACACAGTGCATGTAGACAAGTGCATGATAGACACAGTGCATGATAGACACATGCATGTAGACAAGTGCATGATAGACACAGTGCATGATAGACACAGTGCATGATAGACACAGTGCATGATAGACACAGTGCATGATAGACACAGTGCATATAGACACAGTCATTGGTAGACACAGTGCATGATGGACACAGTGCATGATAGACACAGTGCATGATAGACACAGTGCATGATAGACAGTGCATGATAGACACAGTGCATGATAGACACAGTGCATGGTAGACACAGTCATGGTAGACACAGTGCATGATAGACACAGTGCATGATAGGGCACACATCAACCAGATAACTGCGGTAGCATATGGCGACTGGCTAACCTTAGATTAGCGTTCCGTTACCTTAACAAGGAATCGTTCAAGACACTGTACACCGTGTACGTCAGGCCCATAATACAATATGCACCACCAGTCTGGAACCCACACCTGGTCAAGCATGTCAAGAAACTAGAGAAAGTGCAAAGGTTTGCGACAAGGTTAGTTCCACAACTCGGCGGACTGTCCTATGAAGAAAGGCTGAGGAAAATAGGACTAACAACACTGAAGGAAAGAAGGGTCAGAGGAGACATGATAACGACATACAAAATACTGCGGGTAATCGACAAGGTAGACAGTGACAGGATGTTCCAGAGAGGGAACACAGAAACAAGGGGACACAACTGGAAGCTGAAGACTCAGATGAGTCAAAGGGATGTTAGGAAGCATTTCTTCAGCCACAGAGTAGTCAGGAAGTGGAATAGTCTAGAGAAAGATATAGTGGAGGCAGGAACCATACATAATTTTAAGACAAGGTATGATAAAGCTCATGGAGCAGGGAGATCAGAGACCCCGTAGCGGACAGCGAAGAGGCGGGGCCAGGAACTGAGTCTCGACCCTGCAACCACAATTAGGGAGTACAATTAGATGAGTACAGTGCTTGATAGAATAGACACAGTGAATGATAGACACAGTGCATGATAGACACAGTGCATGGTAGACACAGTGCATGGTAGACACAGTGCATGGTAGACACAGTGCATGGTAGACACAGTGCATGATAGACACAGTGCATGATAGACACAGTGCATGGTAGACACAGTGATGGTAGACACAGTGCATGGTAGACACAGTGCATGATAGACACAGTGCATGATAGACACAGTGCATGATAGACACAGTGCATGATAGACACAGTGCATGATAGACACAGTGCATTATAGACACAGTGCATGGTAGACACAATGCATGGTAGACACAGAATAGATGAGGCATCCCTAGACATCATAGCGGTCACAGAAACTAAACTAAATGAGACAGTAACAGATGCAATCTTCCCACATGGAAATCAGATCCTGAGGAAAGATAGGAGGAGCAGGGGGGGGTGGAGGGGTCGCACTGGAGATTCGAGGAAATGGTAGGAGTGGAGGGGGGTAGAGAACGGGATTTCATAGTAGGTACCTTCCAGTCTGGGGAGCATAAGATAATCATTGCAGTGATGTATAACCCACCACAGAACTGCAGGAGGCCAGGAGAAGAATACGATGAGAACAACAGAGCGATGGTGGACACCCTGGCGGAGGTGGCAAGAAAAGCACACATGAGCAGAGCGAAGCTACTGGTCATGGGAGATTTCAACCACAGGGAGATCGACTGGGAGAACCATGAACCACGTGGGGGTCCAGAAACTTGGAGAGCCAAGATGATGGACGTGGTACTGGAAAACCTGATGCACCAACATGTCAGGGACACAACCAGAGAGAGGGGAGAAGATGAACCAGCAAGACTGGACCTTGTATGCACCCTGAACAGCTCAGATATTGAAGACATAACGCACGAGAGCCCTTGGAGCCAGTGACCATATGGTGCTTAGCTTTGAGTACATAGTAGAGCTACAGGTGGAGAGGGAAACAGTACCGATAGAGACAAACCAGACTTTAAAAGAGGAAACTACACGGGCATGAGGAATTTCCTGCAGGACGTTCAGTGGGAAAGGGAAATGGAAGGACTGACAATAAATGAAATGATGGAATACGTAGGGGCAAAGTGCAAGGAGGCAGAGGAACGGTTTGTACCCAGAGGCAAAGGTTTAAATGGGAAGGCCAGAAAGAGCCCCTGGTTTACCCAAAGGTGCAGGGAGGCAAAGACTCAGAGTATCAGAGAATGGAAACGGTACAGAAGGCAAAGAACCCAAGTAAACAAAGAGATTAGTAGAAGAGCTAGAAACAGTATGCACAAGTACGGAGGGAGGCCCAGAAACAGTACGAAAACGACATAGCATCGAAAGTTAAGTCCGACCCGAAACTGATGTTCAGTCACATCAGAAGGAAGACAACAGTCAAGGACCAGGTGATAAGGCTGAGGAGAGAAGATGGGGAACTCACAAGTAATGATCAAGAGGTATGTGAGGAGCTCAACTTGAGGTTTAAGGAAGTATTCACAATGGAGGAAGGAAGGCAGCTGGGTAGGCAGGACATGGTTCGTCACCAACAAGGGATGTATCAAGTGCTAGAGGGCATACACACAACTGAAGAGGAGGTGAAGCAGTTACTCAGTGACCTTGATACCTCAAAGGCGATGGGTCCGGACAATATCTCCCCGTGGATTCTTCGGGAAGGAGCTGAGGTACTGAGTGTGCCACTTACCATAATATTCAACACATCCCTTGAAAATGGGCAGATACCTGAGGTATGGAAGAAGGCCAATGTAGTCCCCATCTTTAAAAAAGGAGACAGAAAAGAGGCACTAAACTATAGACCGGTGTCACTTACATGTATAGTGTGCAAAGTCCTGGAGAAAATCATCAGGAAAAGAATGGTGGATGTTACGGCCCCCTACCTAAACAATGGTTGTTAGGTAGTTACCTTACCGGCCGCAGTCAAGGGGTTACGTCATCAGACCTGATGTTTGACTGCCGGGCCGGCTTGACTGACAGTGTCATCGAGACTCTCCCCTAGTCAACACTGGAGAGTCCACCAGCTCACTGATATACTACTGGAGTTCGTCTGTCAGACCTGCATGAGAGTTGCAGTGTGGTGCTGGTGACAAGCTCCCTGACATACTACTGGAGTTCGCCAGTCAGACCTGCGTGAGAGTTGCAGACTCATGCAGTGTGGTGCTGGTGATAGCCTACAACAAGGAGAGCGGCGAGGTCACCAGAATCTACTATGTACCTGCGACGATGTACCTGAAACTGTACCCGGAGATTGTTAACCGGAGATTGTTAACCGGAGTGTCAGGGTTTTAGTGGTGTATGCAGAGAGTTTGTGACGATGGCACGACACAGGTTGAGTCGTGTATTTGGGGTGTGTCATAACGCGGTGCAAAGGCTTAGAGATGAGTTCATGTTACAGGGGGCGTGTCGTGAGACACAGAGACGGTGTCGTGTGACACAGGGAAGGTGTCTTATGGGCACAGAGAGAAGGGTGTCGTGTGACACAGAAGAGAAAGCGTGTCGGGTGACACTGGGGGCGTGTCATGTGACACAGAGAACGGGTGTCATGGGACCCCGTGAGAAGGCGTGCCATAAGACAGAGACAAGGGTGTCTGAGGACACGGTGGAGAAGGAGTATCATGACAAGGTGTGGTAGTGTCCTGCGTGACACTAGAAGATGGCAGCGACTTGACACTACACCGAATACTTGATTTTACTTGTGACTTTTGTCTTGTACTGTGATTTTGTGTAAATAGGTTTTTTACACAGATTATTATATTATGTTTTTATTCAGAGTATATGTTTTTATATTAATAATAATATAATAAATATTGAAAATCTGAGATTTTACTTAGTATCCCAAACAGTCATTATTACAAATGCTTCTTTATTTGTAATAGTGGAACACCTTGAGCGGAACAGGATAATAAACACCAGACAGCACGGATTCCGGGAAGGCAAATCCTGTGTAACAAACCTCCTAGAGTTCTATGATAAAGTAACAGAGGTAAGGCAGGAGAGAGAAGGGTGGGTTGATTGCATTTTCCTGGACTGCAGGAAGGCCTTCGACACAGTTCCTCACATGAGATTAGTAAAGAAGCTGGAAGAACAAGCAGGTATAACAGGAAGGCCACTGGAATGGATCAGGGAATACCTCAAAGGGAGGCAACAACGGGTCATGGTGCGTGGTGAGGTATCACAGTGGGCGCCTGTGACGAGCGGTGTACCGCAGAGGTCAGTCCTAGGACCAGTGTTATTCCTGGTATATGTAAATGACATGACGGACGGGATAGACTCAGAAGTGTCTCTATTCGCAGATGATGTGAAAATAATGAGGAGAATCACATCGGAAGAGGACCAGGCAGGGCTGCAAACAGACCTGGACAAGCTCGACATCTGGTCTAGCAGATGGCTTCTCGAATTCAATCCCTCCAAATGCAAAGTCATGAGGATCGGAGAAGGGCAAAGAAGACCGCTGACAGAGTACAAGCTGGGCGGACAAAGGCTACAAACCTCGGCAAAGGAGAAAGACCTTGGAGTGAGTATAACGCCAAGCACGTCTCCGGAGGCATACATCAACCAGATAACTGCGGCAGCATATGGGCGTCTGGCAAACCTTAGATTAGCGTTCCGTTACCTTAACAAGGAATCGTTCAAGACACTGTATACCGTGTACGTCAGGCCCATACTAGAATATGCAGCACCAGTCTGGAACCCACACCTGGTCAAGCACGTAAGGAAACTGGAGAAAGTGCAAAGGTTTGCGACAAGGTTAGTTCCACAACTCAGGGGTCTGTCTTATGAAGAAAGATTGAGGGAAATAGGACTAACAACACTGGAGGGAAGAAGGGTCAGAGGAGACATAATAACGACATACAAAATACTGCGGGGAATTGACAAGGTAGATAGTGACAGGTTGTTTCAGAGAGGGAACACAGAAACAAGGGGACACAACTGGAAGCTGAAGACTCAGATGAGTCAAAGGGATGTCAGGAAACATTTCTTCAGCCACAGAGTAGTCAGGAAGTGGAATGGACTAGAGAAAGATATAGTGGAGGCAGGAACCATACATAGTTTTAAGACAAGGTATGATAAAGCTCATGGAGCAGGGAGAGCAGAGACCCAGTATCAGACAGCGAAGAGGCGGGGCCAGGAGCTGAGTCTCGACCCCTGCAACCACAATTAGGTGAGTACAATTAGGTGAGTACAGTGCATGATAGACACAGTGCATGATAGACACAGTGCATGATAGACACAGTGCATGATAGACACAGTGCATGATGGACACAGTGCATGATAGACACAGTACATGGTAGACACAGTGCATGGTAGACACAGTGCATGATAAACACAGTGCATGATAGACACAGTGCATGATAGACACAGTGCATTATAGACACAGTGCATTATAGACACAGTGCATGATAGACACAGTGCATGATAGACACAGTGCATGATGGACACAGTGCATGATAGACACAGTGCATGGTAAACACAGCTTCTCGAATTCAATCCCACCAAATGCAAAGTCATGAAGATCGGAGAAGGGCAAAGAAGACCGCTGACAGAGTACAGGCTAGGCGGACAAAGGCTACAAACCTCGGGAAAGGAGAAAGACCTTGGGGTGAATATAACGCCAAGCACGTCTCCGGAGGCACACATCAACCAGATAACTGCGGCAGCATATGGGCGACTGGCAAACCTAAGATTACGTTCCGTTACCTTAACAAGGAATCGTGTACGTCAGGCCCATACTAGAATATGCAGCACCAGTCTGGAACCCACACCTGGTCAAGCACGTCAAGAAACTAGAGAAAGTGCAAAGGTTTGCGACAAGGTTAGTTCCACAACTAAGGGGTCTGTCCTATGAAGAAAGGTTGAGGGAAATAGGACTAACAACACTGAAGGAAAGAAGGGTCAGAGGAGACATGATAACGACATACAAAATACTGGGGGGAATTGACACGGTAGACAGTGACAGGATGTTCCAGAGAGGGAACACAGAAACAAGGGGACACAACTGGAAGCTGAAGACTCAGATGAGTCAAAGGGATGTTAGGAAGCTTTTCTTCAGCCACAGAGTAGTCAGGAAGTGGAATAGTCTAGAAAAGATATAGTGGAGGCAGGAACCATACATAGTTTTAAGACAAGGTATGATAAAGCTCATGGAGCAGGGAGAGCAGAGACCCCGTAGCGGACAGCAAAGAGGCGGCGCCAGGAGCTGAGTCTCGACCCCTGCAACCACAATTAGGTGAGTACAATTAGGTGAGTACAGTGCTTGATAGACACAGTGCATTATAGACACAGTGCATGATAGACACAGTGCATGATAGACACAGTGCATGATAGACACAGTGCATGATAGACACAGTGCATGATAGACACAGTGCATGATAGACACAGTGCATTATAGACACAGTGCATGATAGACACAGTGCATGATAGACACAGTGCATGATAGACACAGTGCATGATAGACACTGTGCATGATAGACAAGTGCATGATAGACACAGGGGCAGTAGACACATGCATGATAGACAAAGGCATGATAGACACAGTGCATGATAGACAAAGTGCATGATAGACACAGTGCATGGTAGACAAAGTGCATGATAGACACAGTGCATGGTAAACAAAGTGCATGATAGACACAGTGCATGGTAGACACAGTGCATGGTAGACACAGTGCATGATAGACACAGTGCATGATAGACACGCTATCTCCATTAGTCTAACATTTCTGTATCGTCGTGGTCGACATCATTGCTCTATCTGCCATAAACTCACCTTTTTCCTGAAGGACTGTAAATATATGTGAATTCTTTCGTTCTTTCAAAAAAGTGGATTGTTATATATGAAAGAATTTTTAAGCAATATTGAAGTTTTTAAATGATTTTAATTAATATGGGAAAACTGATCAATATTTGGTTTGTTGAATGGAAATTATGGAAGAGATTGTCCTTTACTAGTAACTTGAGGTTGGGTGAGGGCGTGGCAAGGGTGGGTGTGGGCGTAGCAGGGTGGGTGAGGGCGTGGCAGGGGTGGGTGTGGTCGTAGCAGGAGTGGGTGAGGGCGTGGCAGGGGTGGGTGAGGGCGTGGCAGGAGTGGGTGAGGGCGTGGTAGGGGTGGGTGAGGGCGTGGCAGGAGTGGGTGAGGGCGTGGCAGGAGTGGGTGAGGGCGTGGTAGGGGTGGGTGAGGGCGTGGCAGGAGTGGGTGAGGGTGTGGCAGGAGTGGGTGAGGGCGTGGTAGGGGTGGGTGCGGGCGTGGCAGGAGTGGGTGAGGGTGTGGCAGGATGGGGTTTCACGTACGTGGCCCTGGGCAGGGGCAGGGGAGACACACACACACACACACACACACACACACACACACACACACACACACACACACACACACACACAACTCCTTCAAGCAAGACAAATCATTAATTATGTCAGCTTGTTAATTGGTTACCTTTATTACCGCTACCTACCTGAGGGCGGATGTTGTAGGAGCGTGTAGCCAGGCCTCACCCCTCAAGCTGCTGCTCCCCTTACTTCTTCCCTACCTCTTCTTACTCCTCTACCTCTTCTTTCTCCTTCCCTTCCTCTCCCCTTCTCACTCCTTCCCTATCTCTTCTTATTCCTTCCCACCTCTCCTCCTCTTATCCAACCCCCATTCCTCCTCCTCCTCTAGTCCTTCCCAACCTCCTCCTCCTCCTCCTCTTCCGCTGCTCTTCCATATCCTCTTCCTCCCGCCGGGGTGCCTCCAGTTGCCTCTCTTCCCATCATTCATCAACACAGTTAAGGTCCTCACACCTCCTTGTTATCACACTAACCTTGTTGTTATAATGTTATCTTTGTCGTTGTCTCGCTCTCTCGTAATGTTCGTTGTTATCAGTTATCCTCGTTGTGACCCGTCATCTTCGTTGCCATCCCGTTACCGTCATTGTTTTCACGTTATCTTCGTTGTTATCATGTTATCCTTCTTGTTATCACATTATCCACTTTGTTATCATGTTATCCTCGTTGTTTTCACGTTACCCTCGTTGCTTTCATGTTATCCTCGTTGTTATCATGTTATCCTCCTTGTTATCATGTTATCCTCCTTGTTATCATGTTATCCTAATTGTTATCATGTTATCCTCGTTGTTATCATGTTATCCTCCTTGTTATCATGTTATCCTCCTTGTTATCATGTTATCCTCCTTGTTATCATGTTATCCTCCTTGTTATCATGTTATTCTCCTTGTTATCATGTTATCCTCCTTGTTATAATATTATCCTCCTTGTTATCATGTTATTCTCCTTGTTATCATGTTATCCTCCTTGTTATCATGTTATCCTCTCGTCAAGAAATTTATTACCCCAACATCTTCATTTTGTCCTCCTTCGGTCGATCTTTGAAGATAACTAATTCTCATAAGCGAGTTGAAGTGTTCTCAGCGCCAGGAGTATTTCCGTCGTCACGCGATCCTAGGAAGGTATCCGCGTATTGCGTAACCCTTGTCTCCATCCCTGTGCCTCAACGCACGCAAAATGAATAGTGCAGAGCGCGGCATAAGTCTGTAACGCCGTTAAACATTATCGCTGAAGATGTTGAAGAGAATCATAGGTGGCATTCGCAAGTCATCACATGGAAACTAATATCTCAGTTTCATCGATAAACATGGCGAGTTAAGACACACGCGCACGCAAAAACTAATTCGGTAATTTCAGTTAGAAGCGCCAAGGACTGAAGCCAAACCGAAGAGGCATTCTCTCGTTATCTCAGAAAGAACAATATTCTCAAGAACAATAACGCACAATACCATGACTGGAACAATACACAAATAACCCGTACTTAGGAAAGAGAATCTTACAACTACGTTTCGGTCCGACTTGCACCATTTACATGTCAAACGGTCCAAGTCGGACCGAAACGTCGTGGTAAACTTCTCTTTCCTATGTTCGGGTTATTTGTGTATCGTGAATAATATCCTAAAGTACACCAGCACACCAAGTTTGACACTGCTTAAGACATGCATTCTTAACTCATCAGTCTTGAAGAATTAAGCCAATTCAACGAGGCACTCGGAAATTATCCCATTAAATAACAAAACAATAACAGCAACAACAACCATAATAATAATAATAATAATAATAATAATAATAATAATAATAATAATAATAATAATAATAATAATAATAATAATAATAATTAATAATAATAATAATAATAATAATAATAATAATAATAATAATAATAATAATAATAATAATAATAATAATAATAATTACAATAATGCTTATAATAATAATCTTTATTTAAAAAATGTACATATAATAAGTGACAGAGGATTAGTTGACATTCATGGCACCACACTTGGGAGACAGTGTTATGAAGAACATTAGTGGCACCTTAAACCCAACCTGCAACTACTGAACGATTATGTAAGAATGTATAATCACAAGACTGATCAAGTTTGCAATCTTTGACAGTAACTTTAACAATTTAGTGTGGGATTATGATTTTTTTGGATTTTTCTGTAAAATAATTTGTTATAAAGCTAATGGTGGTTATTACACATGTTCAAATTCAGATGCGTATTTTCTAATATATTTCAGAATTACCGTACAGGATATGTAATAATCTGAAGGCCTATAGAATACTTAGTATTTTAAGGCCAAACTTAAACTATACTGTACTTAAAATTTATACGTTTTTCTTCTTCTTCTTAAAATAAAAAAAGAGTTATAATCATAACCATAATTTTTAAAGGAGTGGAAGGGTAAGCCAGTGGAAGGCCTCGGTCAGATGACCAAAAGCTCCAGCTGCGGGTCATCATGTGACTAAAACCCGCGTCGGGAAACACTTGACCTATTTCCTGACGCACCTTACCTGACCTAACTTCCTTTCTTCTTGTTTTCCCTCTATGGTTCTAACAGTGTCAATAGTAACTTTACAATAGATACAAGAAGTTATTTTATAAAATGTCACAATAAACAAATCAACGTATCATTATCACTAATTACCCTATAATTATCGCTAATTATCCTATCATTATCACTAATTATCCAATCATTATCACTAATTATCCTATCATTATCATTAATTATCCTATCGTTATCACTAATTATTCTATCATTATCACTAATTATCCTACCATTATCACTATTATTATTAATTATCCTATCATTATCACCATGATTATTAATTATCCTATCATTATCACTAATTATCCATTTATTACCATTATTATTAATTATCGTATCATTATAACTATAATTATCACTAATCATCTTATCATTATCACTAATTATCGCATCATTATCAATAATTATCCTATCATTATCACCATTATTATCACTTATTATCGTATCATTATACTATTATTATTAATTATCGTATCATTATCACTATATTTATCACTAATTATCGTATCATTATGACTAATTATCGCATCATTATCACTAATGATCGTATAATTGTCACTACTTATCCCATCATTATCATCATCATAATCACTAATTAACGTATCATTACCACCATTATCATCACTAATTAACGTATCATTACTCTTATAATTATCTTTATTGAGAATATATCCTTTCTCTGTACACTCAACATCTTCACTATTATTATTATTATTATTATTATTATTATTATTATTATTATTATTATTATTATTATTATTATTATTATTATTATTATTATTATTATTATTATCATCATCTTCGCTAGTCTTCTTCACAAGTCATCATCACCACTCACTATCATCATCACCACCACCATCGTCATCATCACAATCATCGTCATCATCATCATCATCATCACCTATCATCATCATCTTCGCTATAGTCTCCTCTCTCAAGTCACCACCACCATCATCATCATCATTCACCTACATAAGTCATCATCATCATCATTCACCTAAATAAGTCATCATCATCATCATCATTCACCTACATAAGTCTCATCATCATCATCAGTCACCTACATAAGTCATCATCATCATCATCATCATTCACCTAAATAAGTCATCATCATCATCATCATTCACCTACATAAGTCATCATCATCATCATCATCATTCACCTAAATAAGTCATCATCATCATCATCATCATCATCACCTAATAAGTCATCATCATCATCATACAATCATCATCATCATTCACCTACATAAGTCATCATCATCATTTCACCTACATAAGTCATCATCATCATCATTCACCTACATAAAATCATCATCATCATCATCAGTCACCTACATAAATCATCATCATCATCATCAGTCACCTACATAATCATCATCATCATCATCAGTCACCTACATAAATCATCATCATCAGTCACTCATATCATATCATCATCATACATATCATCATCATCATCATAGTCATCATAATCATCATCATCATCATCATCACCTCATAATCATCATCATCATCATCATCATCACCTCATAAGTCATCTCATCATCATCAGTCACCTACATAAGTTCATCATCATCATCATCTCATCATTCACCTCATAATCATCATCATCATCATTCATCACTCATAAATCATCATCATCATCAGTCACCTACATAAGTCATCATCATCATCATCATCATCATCATTCACCTACATAAGTCATCATCATCATCATCATCAGTCGTCTGCATAAATCATCATCATCATCATCATCATTTTCATTCACCTGCATAAATCATCATCATCATCATCAGTCGTCTGCATAAGTCATCATCATCATCAGTCACCTGCATAAATCCTCCTCCTCAGGATGTAATTTGTCAAACTTTAATTACGCAATTAATAAAACGCAGAATACAATTCCCTCATTATAACCACGGGTAATTAGGAGGTCAATTAACATTTATAATGATAAAAGAATAATCAGTTTAGTCGTGATGACTATGTACCTAATTATGTCTCATCTAATTAATATTTTTTTGGGTATTATGTCCACTGTTGTTTGAAGGTGTTTGGATCATGTTCCATGGTGTTGGATCCTGTTCCATTGTGTTTGGATAGTGTTCCATGGTGTTTGGATTCTGTTCCATTGTGTTTCGATTTTGTTCCATGGTGTTTGGATCCTTTCTATGGTGTTTGGATCCTGTTCCACGGTATTTAGTTCTTGCCCACGGTGTTTGGATCCTGTTCCATAGTGTTCGGATCTTGTTCAACGGTGTTTAGATCCTGTTCCACGGTGTTTGGATCCTGTACTATAGTTTTGGGATCCTATTAAATGGTGACTGAATATTTACCTAACTGTTTGGGTCCTATTCCACGGTGTTTGGATCATGTTCATTGGTGTTCGGATTCTGTTACACATTAATTGGATCCTGTATCTTGGTGTTTGAATTCTGCTATACATTAACTGGATCCTATACCATGGTGTTTCGATCCTGTACCACCGTGTTTGGATTATGCACCTTAGTGTTTGGATACTAGACCTCTGTGTTTGGAACTTGAATCGCGGTGTTTGGATTCTATTCCACGGTGCGTGGATCCTCGTCTAAGGTATTTGGATCCCATACCAAGGTGTTTGGATCCTATATCACGGTGTTTGGTTCTTATACCACGGTGTTTGGATCCTATACCACGATGTTCGGTTGTTATACCACTATGTTTGGATCCAATACCACGGTGTTTGGATCCTATACCACGGTGTTTATATCACTAAGCGACGTAAATTATGACACATTCAGGTTCTGCTTACTGGAGCAGGTACCAGCTTCCGTCTGTATTTTTATTTGCGTGAAAGAAAGGAGGTGAACACACACCAGGTCCAGAGAATATCACTTTGTCAAAGCTACGAGAGTTGAACCTCATCCATCAGTGTTTAAAACACACACACACACACACATGACATGACACCGTACACCGTGTACGTCAGGCCCATAGTGGAGTATTCAGCACCAGTATGGAACCCACACCTGGTCAAGCACATCAAGAAATTGGAGAAAGTGCAAAGGTTTGCAACAAGACTAGTCCCAGAGCTAAAGGGTATGTCCTACGAGAAGAGGTTAAGGGAATTTAAGCTGACGACACTGGAGGAAAAGAGGAATAGGGAGGACATGATAACGTCATATAAGATACTGAGAGGAATTGACAAGGTGGATAGAGACAGAATGTTCCAGAGATGGGACACAGCAACAAGGGGACACAACTGGAAGTTGAAGACTCAGATATGTCATAGGGATGCAAGGAAATATTTCTCCAGCTTTAGGGTTGACAGAAAGTGGAACAATCTGGAGAGTGAAGTAGAGGCAGGATCCATACATTGCTTTAAGACGAGGTACGAAAAGGGTCATGGAGCCGAGAGTGAACCTAGTAGCGACCAACGAAGAGGTGGGGGTCAGGAACTGTGAATCGACCCCTGCAACCACATACAGGTGAGTATATGTCCATCAAGTTCCGGTGTACACGACCACTGCGCTGAGAGCGCAGGAACAGATTAGCACTCCCCGTAGAGCAACATAAGCTGAAGCTTGAGGGCCCCTAATCCCGGAGTGGCCCCGGAAGCCACTTTAGTCCACATTGCTTAAAACAATTTTGGTCTACTGTATGAGAAGGAATTGCGAAGGGGCCCTAAAAAAATGTAGGTCAGTCACTGCTGAAGACTCGATACTCCGTCTGTTCTTAGTTATAAAATATTTTATAGTTAGAGAGCTTTAGTAACGTAAGTAACAGAATCGACTACTTCACCTCCAGGAGTTCTTAGAGACGCAGTCTTGCCACACTGACGCAGTAGTGTCGGTCGATTGCAGTGGTACAGCCGAGGGAGGGAGAGGAAGAGGGGAATTGGGAGAGGGAAGGATAAATGGGGAGGGGGAAGAGGAGGGGGTTATTACTGGGCTAAAATCATTAAAGAAATAAGTAGTATTGTTTTTTATTTTATTTTCAAATAATACTTAATTTTCCTTGTTTTATATTCACCAACGAGCCAAGACAAGACGATAGTTCAAGACAAGACGATAGTTCAAGACAAGACGATAGTTCAAGACAAGACGATAGTTCAAGACAAGACGATAGTTCAAGACAAGACGATAGTTCAAGACAAGACGATAGTTCAAGACAAGACGATAGTTCAAGACAACACGATAGTTCAAGACAACACGATAGTTCAAGACAACACGATAATTCAAGACAACACGATAATTCAAGACAACACGATAGTTCAAGACAACACGATAATTCAAGACAACACGATAATTCAAGACAACACGATAATTCAAGACAACACGATAGTTCAAGACAACACGATAATTCAAGACAACACGACAGTTCAAGACAACACGACAGTTCAAGACAACACGACAGTTCAAGACAACACGACAGTTCAAGACAACACGATAGTTCAAGACAACACGATAGTTCAAGACAACATGATAGTTCAAGACAACATGATAGTTCAAGACAACACGACAGTTCAAGACAACACGACAGTTCAAGACAACACGACAGTTCAAGACAACACGACAGTTCAAGACAACACGATAGTTCAAGACGACATGATAGTTCAAGACAACATGATAGTTCAAGACAACACGATAGTTCAAGACGACATGATAGTTCAAGACAACACGACAGTTCAAGACAACACGATAGTTCAAGACAACACGACAGTTCAAGACAACACGACAGTTCAAGACAACACGATAGTTCAAGACAACACAATAGTTCAAGACAACACGATAGTTCAAGACAACAGACAGTTCAAGACAAGCAGACGACGTTCAAGACAACACGACAGTTCAAGACAACACGATAGTTCAAGACAACACGACAGTTCAAGACAACACGATAGTTCAAGACAACACGATAGTTCAAGACAACACGACAGTTCAAGACAACACGATAGTTCAAGACAACACGATAGTTCAAGACAACACGACAGTTCAAGACAACACGATAGGTCAAGACAACACAATAGTTCAAGACAACACGATAAAGACAACAATAAACTACACTAACAAGAGCAATAACAGTCTTAAAGGAAGTTTGGTATTATTAGATAAAAGGGATAATACCAGGACGGTGATGAATGAGTCACGTGAAACAACTGATAAACCACGACGATAATCCACGATGATAAACTAGGATGATAAACCACGACGATGAACTAGGTTGATAAACCACGATGATAAACCACGATGATAAACCACGATGATAAACCATGATAATAAGCAGGAGAACTCTCCTGATCATCATTAACATCATATTCAACAAAGTGATAATTATCGCTATTAAGCATTACATCATCACTATAATTAAACCTTCTTTGTGAGTCTTTCCATTCTCAGTTCATTCCTTACCCTCGCTGCTGTGAACATCGTCTTCGTTCGCTGTGAACATCGTCTTCGCCCGCTGTGAACATCGTCTTCGCCCGCTGTGAACATCGTCTTCGCTCGCTGTGAACATCGTCTTCGCCGCTGTGAACATCGTCTTCGTCGCTGTGAACATCGTCTTCGCCCGCTGTGAACATCGTCTTCGCCCGCTGTGAAGGCGAAACGTCTCCCGATAAACATACCCAGGTGTTTCGCGCGTCATATTCCTCAGAAAGTACCGCAGCTGCGGCTCACTATCCAAGGCCGCATTAATATCACCATCATACACGTTGGTCGGTCGGTTTAGGGTTTAAGACGCATATATTAAAAAAAAGTCATGTGAAAAGTCCATAACATTTTTTTATTATTGAATATATCGAAGTTTCAGAGTAGTTGAAGACATTTTTTTTGACGTATTTCAATTTTAAGCTAAAATATGTAAATTTTTCGTCCGTAAGTCATGCGTGTCGTAAGAGTCGACTAACATGCCGGGAGCAAGGGCTAGTAACCCCTTCTCCTATACATTATTAAAGTTAAAAAGAGAAACTTTCGTTTTTCTTTTTGGGCCACCCCGCCTCGGTGGGCCACCCCGCCTAGGTGGGCCACCCCGCCTAGCACCCCGGTGGGCCACCCCGCCTCGGTGGGCCACCCGCCTCGGTGGTCCACCCGCCTCGGTGGGCCACCCGCCTCGGTGGCCACCGCCTCGGTGGGCCACCCCGCCTCGGTGGGCCACCCCGCCTCGGTGGGATGCGGTCGGTTTGTTGAACGAAGAAGAAAGATGTGGATTATCACACTTATAATCGAAAATGGTGATATTTTATTATTTTTCGGACGACACTAGGGTCATTAAGGTTGAACGTAACCTTCTGATAACTAGACATTAACTTAATCCGTAAAATAGGAGCTAAAGTTAACTCCCAGCATATATACGCTGAGAGATATAAACACTTGTGGATGTATATATCCTGTGTTCAGTACTCTGTCAGTGAGCATTCTGAGGGCTGTTCAGGAATATTTATTTGTCATTGAAGAGTGTGTTCAACGGAGGTATGGGGCATGTTGTGTGGGAGAGGAGGCATCAACGGAGGCATGGAGGCATGTTGTGTGGGAGAGGAGGCATCAACGGAGGCAAGGGGGTATGTTGTGTGAGAGAGAAGGCATCAACGGTGGCATGGGGGTATGTTGTGTGGGAGAGAAGGCATCAACGGAGGCATGTGGGCATGTTGTGTGGGAGAGGAGGCATCAACGGAGGCATGGGGTATGTTGTGTGGGAGAGAAGGCATCAACGGTGGCATGGGGTATGTTGTGTGGGAGAGAAGGCATCAACGGAGGCATGTGGGCATGTTGTGTGGGAGAGGAGGCATCAACGGAGGCATGGGGGCATGTTGTGTGGGAGAGGAGGCATCAACGGAGGCATGGGGGTATGTTGTGTGGGAGAGGAGGCATCAACGGAGGCATGGGGGCATGTTGTGTGGGAGAGAAGGCATCAACGGAGGCATGGGGGCATGTTGTGTGGAGAGGAGGCATCAACGGAGGCATGGGGGCATGTTATGTGGGAGAGGAGGCATCAACGGAGGCATGGGGGTATGTTGTGTGGAGAGGAGGCATCAACGGAGGCATGGGGTATGTTGTGTGGGAGAGGAGGCATCAACGGAGGCATGGGGGTATGTTGTGTGGGAGAGGAGGCATCAACGGAGGCATGGGGGTATGTTATGTGGGAGAGGAGGCATCAACGAAGGCATGGGGGCATGTTATGTGGGAGAGGAGGCATCAACGGAGGCATGGGGTATGTTGTGTGGGAGAGGAGGCATCAACGGAGGCATGGGGGTATGTTGTGTGGGAGAGGAGGCATCAACGGAGGCATGGGGTATGTTATGTGGGAGAGGAGGCATCAACGAAGGCATGGGGGCATGTTATGTGGAGAGGAGGCATCAACGGAGGCATGTTGGCATGTTATGTGGTAGAGGAAGCATCAACGGAGGCATGGGGGTATGTTGTGTGGGAGAGGAGGCATCAACGGAGGCATGGGGGTATGTTGTGTGGGAGAGGAGGCATCAACGGAGGCATGGGGGTATGTTGTGTTGGAGAGGAGGCATCAACGGAGGCATGGGGGTATGTTGTGTGGGAGAGGAGGCATCAACGAAGGCATGGGGGCATGTTATGTGGGAGAGGAGGCATCAACGGAGGCATGGGGGCATGTTATGTGGGAGAGGAGGCATCAACGGAGGCATGGGGGCATGTTATGTGGGAGAGGAGGCATCAACGGAGGAATGGGGGCATGTTATGTGGGAGAGGAGGCATCAACGGAGGCATGGGGGTATGTTGTGTGGGAAAGGAGGCATCAACGGAGGCATGGGGGCATGTTGTGTGGGAGAGAAGGCATCAACGGAGGCATGGGGATATGTTGTGTGGGAGAGAAGGCATCAACGGAGGCATGGGGGCATGTTATGTGGGAGAGGAGGCATCAACGGAGGCATGGGGGCATGTTATGTGGGAGAGGAGGCATCAACGGAGGAATGGGGGCATGTTATGTGGGAGAGGAGGCATCAACGGAGGCATGTGAAATGAGTTCATATATTTTTCCTGGAAGTGGCGAGATGTCGACAATTACGAGCATGGAGACAAATTAGAGAAGGAGGTAATAGTGGTGTGGTGTTCTCCTCGGCTGCCCTCACTAACAGCCTGCTGCTCCTGCTGCTGCTGCTGCTGCTGCTGCCCTCTCCTGCAGCTGTCTCACACACCCGTGCCTGCCTGGGTTACTGGAGTGACCTGCACCACCACCACCATCACCACCATCACCACCACTATCACCACCACAGCCACCACCACCACCACCACCACCACCACCACCACCACCACCACCATCACTTCTCAGTTCCTAGCACTTAGAATAACTTCAATATTTTGACACCAACAATGTAACAGTTTTTCTCGTATTATAAATCTGGAAACAACTTCCATACTGACCAACTTCTGTTTCTTATTATAACAAAAACTTAATTTGCATCTTGTTAATACAAACACATATGTCATCCTTAGTAGTGTGTGTGTGTGTGTGTGTGTGTGTGTGTGTGTGTGTGTGTGTGTGTGTGTGTGTGTGTGTGTGTGTGTGTGTGTGTGTGTGTGTGTGTGTGTGTGTGTGTGTGTGTGTGTGTATGTGTGTTAGTTACCATTTTGTCCAAGGCACATGTCGATTAGACACTAGACCTGTTTTATGTGTGTGTGTGTGTGTGTGTGTGTGTGTGTGTGTGTGTGTAAGGAAACACTTCGAAATGTTTGTGTGTGTGTGTGTGTGTGTGTGTATGTGTGTGTGTGTGTGTGTGTGTGTGTGTGTGTGTGTGTGTAAAATATATACTGTAGTCATGGATTATTTGACTGATTATCCTGATGATGTAACTATTAAAATGCTTTAAGTCTTGTGGTTATATACCAAAACTAACATTTAATTTAAACCATTTACTAAGTAGTGAGGTGGCATCTTCCCAGTCAAAATCATCCAGTCCAGGAAACTCTGGTGTAACTCCAGTGACCAGCTAATTAACATAGTGTCTGGTAGTCAAGATGAACTTAACTCGTCCAAGGGCTATGACTGATACTGTCCCACTATCTCTTCCCCAACATTCATCAATTTGCTATCTCACAGTCAAAATATAACCAAGATTCACACCAAATATTTACAATTTACTTTGTCAGCTATGCATTATGTCATGACAGCCAAAATAATACTCCAGATCTACCTAAACATTCTCATTACTGACAATAAGATACCATGCTAAGTACAATATCAAGTATTCAAAACCCTAATTATTCACTTTACACATACATATTCTTTGTGTGTGTGTGTGTGTGTGTGTGTTTGTGTGTGTGTATGTGTGTGTGTGTGTGTGTGTGTGTGTGTGTGTGTGTGTGTGTGAGCGTGTGTGTCTGTGTGTGTGTACTCCCCTACTTGTACTCCCCTAGTTGTGGTTGCAGGGGTCGAGACATAGCTCCTGGCCCCGAAATTCACTGGCCACTACTGGGTCACTCTCCCTGCGCCATGAGCTTTATCATACCTCTTCTTAAAGCTATGTATGGAACCTGCCTCCACTACAACGCTTCCCAAACTATTCCACTTCCCGACCACTCTGTGACTGAAGAAATACTTCCTAACATCCCTGTGATTCATTTGAGTCTTCAACTTCCAACTGTGTCCCCTTGTTGCTGTGTTATATCTCTGGAACATTCTGTCTCTGTCCACCTTGTCAATTCCTCTCAGTATCTTATATGTCGTTATCATGTGTCCCCTATCTCTCCTGTCCTCCAGTGTCGTCAGGTCGATTTCCCTTAATCTCTCCTCGTAGGACATACCCCTTAGCTCCGGGACTAGTCTTGTTGCAAACCTTTGCACTTTCTCTAGCTTCTTTACGTGCTTGGCTAGATGAGGGTTCCAAACTGGTGCTGCATACTCTAGTATAAGCCTAACGTACACAGTGAACAGGGTCCTGAACGATTCTTTATTAAGATGTCGGAATGCTGTTCTTAGGTTTGCTAGGCGCCCGTATGCTGCAGCAGTTATTTGGTTGATGTGCGCCTCAGGAGATGTGCCCGGTGTTATATTCACCCCAAGATCGTTTTCCTTGATTGAGGTTTGTAGTCTCTGGCCCCCTAGGCTGTACTCCGTCTGCGGTCTTCTTTGCCCTTCCCCAATCTTCATGACTTTGCACTTGGCGGGGTTGAACTCCAGGAGCCAATTGCTGGACCAGGCTTGCAGCCTGTCCAGATCCCTTTGTAGTTCTGCCTGGTCCTCTTCCGACTGAATTCTTCTCATCAACTTCACATCATCTGCAAACAGGGACACTTCGGATTCTATTCCTTCCGTCATGTCGTTCACAAATACCAGAAACAGCACCGGACCTAGGACTGATCCCTGTGGCCCCCCGCCCGTTACAAGCGCCCACTCTGACACCTCGCCACGTACCATGACTCGCTGCTGTCTTCCTGACAGGTATTCCCTGATCCATTGCAGTGCCTTCCCTGTTACCCCTGCCTGGTCCTCCAGCTTCTGCACTAATCTCTTGTGTGGAACTGTGTGTATGTGTGCGTGAGTTCGTGTATATATATATAAATAATAAGTTTATCATTATTATTTAATTAAAATTCTAAATGACTGTAGTAGAGGACTCCAGATGTGCATCAAATTTGCGGTCATTTCGTGATGTAACATTGTCTTGGAGGCGAGGCAGGAGACAGTGCTGAGGCGAGGCAGGAGACAATGCTGAGGCGAGGCAGGAGACCGTGTTGAGGCGAGGCAGGAGACCGTGTTGAGGAAGTGAGAAACTTGAAAGATGGGGGAGTGTGTCTTGTGTCTCAGCGCACACCTGACCACCCTCACCTGGAAGGTGGGGGAGTATGTCTTGTCCCCCAGCACACTCCCGACCACCCTAACCTCGAGGGTGAGGGAGAGTGTTGTGTCAATGAGCACTCTTATCTGGAGGGTGGGGGAGTGTGTTGTCTCCCTGAGCACCCTCATCTTAATCAGATAAATTCTTATTATTTGTCTTACTGTCAGAGCGGATATACACTCCCTGCCCCAGATGATTGTTACAATGTACACATATGTAGGAATAACTCATTCTCTGTGTACTCTCACCCGTGTGTGTGTATATATATGTACTATGTAACAAAGACAAAGAATCTATAACATCACCTCGATGGCATCAATCAGTCTGACATCATTAGTCCTACTGACATCAATATTTTGTCAGAAGTCTTGCTGAGTTAATTGATGAGTTGATGGTGAATCCTTGGATAAAATCAAAATGTCCTGTCAAATAAAGTCGGTTCACTAAAGTTTGATCCCACAATTAATTTCTTTCTCTAAGTCTGATTTATATACCAGTTTACATGACGGAACACAGTCCTGCATATCATGCATATTGCAACACACCTTTATTCAGAATTATTGTTTTCCTCACAAATTTTTTCCTGACATTCAATGCTAAGGAATTTTTTTTTTTTCAGTGGTGTTAGATACTGACAACACTGTGTTGCAGACTCAAACTGCTTCTCTGCAGACAAGTTTTGTCAATAAAATATATTATGCTGTCAGTGGTATTGCGTCTTATTAGCAAAGATAATGCAATAAGATATTGCGTCTTATTAGCAAAGATAATGCAAACTTTTGTCAACAGCGTCGCTGGTGTGAGTTTTGAACACTGAGATACTGATAGTATTACCTGGAGTATACCTGGAGAGGGTTTCGCGGGTGAGCGAACAACTTACTTTTCCATTTAGCTTACATACGGAAACACTACTTTGAAATTATCTAAATCTATTTTATGGTCGAGATCATACTAGACGTGAGATAACACAACACTGCTCTCGTTGCCTGTTCTAACATCCAGGTTGACTCATATATTTGTTTATTCAAATGTATGAGTCTTTCACTATGTATGTTATGTTTCTGTACAATTACAATATGGTGTTAGTTCGAGGACTCTTAGTTTTAGAGAAGAGAATAAAAGATCTTAGGAAAAAATCAGAGTTTTCTCCATGAGGCTGTTTGAGTATTTTAAAAAAATATTTTAATTATTACATTTTAATTGATAACGTATATGTCATGTGATATATATATATTTTAAAAGTTTCCTCCAGTTCATCAGAGGCAGGTCGTGTACCCAGGCTGCAGCAGGCATTTCCTCTGGGAATCACTACATAACTAAGACACAGTGCGGATTATTTCATTTCATTTTGAAAGCCCTTCATCCACCAAAGACTTGATCCATTCACTATTGATGACGGTCCTGCTGGTCAAAACACTTACAGAATAAAATGCCATAACCCGCACTGTGTCTTATTTACATCCTGTTGGTATATTCTGTTATTATTATTATTATTATTAGTTACTAGAACGTGAAACTGATTGCTCGGGGTTCCTTGAGTGCCACAACAATTTTTTCCCGTAACTCTTTTAGGAATAAGAATTCACACCTTCCACATGATCGAAGAGTCCCCAGTCCTATTGGACTGAAGCTGTCCCATACTCCCATGACCCGGTAACTAATGATCATCAGGGTGTCCCTGAAGCTGGCACCACCACCACCACCATCAGATACACTGCACCAGAGGTAGGTGCCTGTCATTATAAATCTGTACATGTATAAGTCATTGTAATTGCACCTGTGCCAGTCTTTGTAGCTGCACATGTGTAGTCTCATGCCATCTGCAGAGTGTGAGATTAATTAATATCTTAATTTAAATACGAAAAGTTCATTTAAAACTATATGATCAGGAACTTGAACTCAAAATTAATTCTTTTTAACAAAAAATATGGTAATTTTATTGAAAATTATCGACGTTATTTAAAAATTCTAGAAAAATCCTCACAAAAATCTTGAAAACATGGTAAGTGTATTGTGAGAGAGCTTTCGTGACTTCTCACATTATCAAGGAATTATGTGAGAAGTCACGAAAGCCCTTGAAATTTCACTATTTTTCACAGTGGTTGTTCTGCATATTGTGATATCACCTGTTTACCGTGGTCTTATTACACACACACACACACACACACACACAAACACACACACACACACACACACACACACACACACACACACACACACACACACATATATATATATGTATATATATATATATATATATATATATATATATATATATATATATATATATATATATATATATATATATATATATAAACACGTCGACCATTTCCCACCGAGGCAGGGTGACCCAAAGAGAATTCATCATCATTCAACACTTTCACCATCACTCATACATAATCATTGTCTTTGCAGAGGTCCTGAGATACAACAGTTTAGAAGTCCCTCCAAACTGCCAATATCCCAATCCAGGACTCAAGTCCGGCTAACCGGTTTCCCTGAATCCCTTCACAAAATATTACCCTACTCACACTCCAACAGCTCGTCAGGTCCCAAAAACAATTCGTCTCCATTCACTCCTATCTAACATGCTCACGCACGCTTGCTGGAAGTCCAAGTCCCTTCCACACAAAACCTCCTTTACCCCCTCCCTCCAACCTTTTCGGGGACGACTCCTACCCCGCCTTCCTTTCCCTACAGATTTATACGCTCTCCAAGTCATTCTACTTTGTTCCATTCTCTCTAAATGACCAAACCACCTCAACAACTCCTCTTCAGCCCTCTGACTAATACTTTTAGTAACTCCACACCCCCTCCTAATTTCCACACTACGAATTCTCCGCATAATATTTACACCACACATTGCCCTTAGACAGGACATCTCCACTGCCTCCAGCCTCCTCCTCGCTGCAGCATTTACAACCCAAGCTTCACACCCATATAAGAGTGTTGGTACCACTATTCTCTCGTACATTCCCTTCTTTGCCTCCATGGATAACGTTCTTTGTCTCCACAGATACCTCAATGCACCACTCACCTCTTTTTTCTTCATCAATTCTATGGTTAACCTCATCCTTCATAAACCCATCCGCTGACAAGTCAACTCCCAAATATCTGAAAAAATTCACTTCTTCCATACTCTCTCCCTCCAATGTGATATCTAATTTTTCTTTATCTAAATCGTTTGATACCCTCATCACCTTACTCTTATCTTTGTTCACTTTCAACTTTCTACCTTTACACACCCTCTCAAACTCGTCCACTAACCTTTGCAACTTTTTTTTAGAATCCCCAAAAGCACAGTATCATCAGCAAAAAGTAACTGTATCACTCCCATTTTGTATTTGATTCCCCATAATTTAATCCCACTCCTCCCCAACATCCTAGCATTTACTTCTTTTACAACTCAATCTATGAATATGTTAAACAACCATGGTGACATTACACATCCCTGTCTAAGACCTACTTTACTGGGAAGTAATCTCCCTCTCTCCTACACACCCTAACTAAAAGGACACAAATGCAACTAATGTGACATTTTATTGTGGTAACGTTTCGCTCTCCAGAAGCTTTGTCACATTAGTTGCATTTGTGTCATTTTACTTAACATATTGTCGGTAATTCTACCAACATTAATACACACCCTAACTGTACTGAGTGTAGACAAGAAGTCGACTTCTACTCTCAGTCAACCAGCGAATATACACCCAAAGTGTAATGAGCCACTTAGGAACACTCAGTCGTTATACCACGTACAGACAGGGACCGAAGGACCTAGATCCTTTACACGACACTTTAATATTGTCCATTTAACAACATCTAAAGTAGAATACTTCAAGAGTATTCTGCTCATCGAAGTGGACTACCACTTAAATAGATAATTATTAATACTAAGCCAATCATGGGTTAAACAACCCATCGTTTCTGAGATTTATGACCATCGAATTATATTTTAATAATAATACTAATAATAATATTTATTCAAGAAAGTCACTGAGGAAACTATAATATTATTACTGAGGACTGACACGTGATATATACACTGAGAGGAATAAATAGCAACATAAGCAACTTTGCTGATGACACCAAAATAGGCCGTCCAATTCATTTTAATGAGGACATTGCAGCACTCCAGGAGGATTTGAATAGACTGATGCAGTGGTCGGAGAAGTGGCAGATGCAGTTTAATATAGATAAATGCAAAGTTCTAAATGTTGGACAGGACAATAACCATGCCACATATAAACTGAATAATGTAGATCTTAATATTACTGATTGCGAAAAGGATTTAGGAGTTCTGGTTAGCAGTAATCTAAAACCAAGACAACAGTGCATAAGTGTTCGCAATAAAGCTAACAAAATCCTTGGCTTCATATCAAGAAGTATAAATAATAGAAGTCCTCAGGTTGTTCTTCAACTCTATATATCCTTGGTTAAGCCTCATTTAGATTATGCTGCACAGTTTTGGTCACCGTATTACAGAATGGATAAAAATGCTCTGGAAAACGTACAGAGGAGGATGACAAAGTTGATCCCATGTATCAGAAATCTTCCCTATGAGGATAGACTGAGGACCCTGAATCTACACTCTCTAGAAAGGTATAGAATAAGAGGGGATATGATTGAGGTGTATAAATGGAAAACAGGAATAATAAAGGGGATGTAAATAGCGTCCTAAAAATATCCAGCCAAGACAGGACTCAAAGCAATGGTTTCAAGTTGGAAAAATTCAGTTTCAGGAAGGACATAGGAAAGCACTGGTTTGGTAATAGAGTTGTGGATGAGTGGAACAAACTACACAACTAAACGTTGTGTAGTTTTAAAAATAGGTTAGATAAATACATGAGTGTGGGTGGGTGTGAGTTGGACCTGACTAGGTACACGGAAGTACATTTATCATAGTGTAAATTGTCCATGATGACGCAGTGGGGTCAACAGACAGTTCTAACTTGAGACATCTTTATTAGATGGGTTGAGTGGATGCACTCGCGCCCGTCCAGCCCCAGCGGTGCTCAGCTAGGGAGGTTCCTAGTGCCCGTACAGCCCCAGCGGTGCTCAGCTAGGGAGGTTCCTAGTGCCCGTCCAGCCCCAGCGGTGCTCAGCTAGGGAGGTTCCTAGTGCCTGTCCAGCCCCAGCGGTGCTCAGCTAGGGAGGTTCCTAGTGCCTGTCCAGCCCCAGCGGTGCTCAGCTAGGGAGGTTCCTAGTGCCCGTCACAGCCCAGCGGTGCTCAGCTAGGAGGTTCCTAGTGCCCGTACCCGCCCAGCGGTGCTCAGCTAGGAGGTTCCTAGTGCCCGTCAGCCCCAGCGGTGCTCAGCAAGGGAGGTTCCTAGTGCCTGTCCAGCCCCAGCGGTGCTCAGCTAGGGAGGTTCCTAGTGCCTGTCCAGCCCCAGCGGTGCTCAGCTAGGAAGGTTCCTAGTGCCTGTCCAGCCCCAGCGGTGCTCAGCTAGGGAGGTTCCTAGTCATGGCGCTGCTCGTATCTCAGTCAAGAAATGTACCATAAAGTTATCCGCTCTGTAATACACCACAAGCCGCCTTAGTGTCAGCTCGTTAAGAGTAAGCTTGTGCTGAGGAAGAGGCTACTTAAGTACTGACATATGTTGCAGGTGATGCAGGTGTTGCAGGTGATGCAGACAAGACCACACACACTTAACATGACTTGCATGGGCTAGCCCACTCACTCTTAGTGTCTTGTAATGGTAATGAACCTAACGTGAAGGAAGTGTTTGATAGTGGCTAGCCAACTCCATCTTATCCTTGCCCTTTTCTAATAATGTAAATGACTGATATATATATATATATATATATATATATATATATATATATATATATATATATATATATATATATATATATATATATATATATATATACACAGTACCCAGGTAGTGTTGTTAGTTCGTCAGAAAGAACGGTAATTTTGATTTGTGCTGCTTTTTAGGTTTCCGGAATAAATGTTGTGCATCACACTTCCTACAAGAACTGTCATTTATGTGGAACAAAAAGGAAAACACATTAGCCATCACTCGCTCTCTACCTGTCTTCCAAGAAGACGTGTGAAGATTAGTTGAAGAGAATCCATAAGGTTAGCTTTTAGGTGCGTTACTGCTTTACAAAAACGTTACCACCCACACATCAACGTTACCACCCATAAAACAATGTTACCACCCATACAACAATGTTACCACCCATACAACAATGTTACCACCCATACAACAATGTTACCACCCATACAACAATGTTACCACCCATACAACAATGTTACCACCCATACAACAACGTTACCACCCATACAACAACGTTACCACCCATACAACAACGTTACCACCCATACAACAATGTTAACACCCATACAACAATGTTAACACCCATACAACAACGTTACCACCCATACAACAACGTTACCACCCATACAACAACGTTACCACCCATACAACAATGTTACCACCCATACAACAATGTTACCACCCATACAACAATGTTACCACCCATACAACAATGTTACCACCCATACAACAACGTTACCACCCATACAACAACGTTAAATACAACAATTACACCCATACAACAAGTTACCACCATACAACAATGTTACCACCCATACAACAATGTTACCACCCATACAACAATGTTACCACCTCATACAACAATGTTACCACCCATACAACAACGTTACCACCCATACAACAACGTTACCAACCCATACAACAACGTTACAACCCATACCACAACGTTACCACCCATACAACAACGTTACCACCCATACAACAATGTTACCACCCATACAACAATGTTACCACCATACAACAATGTTACCACCCACAACAATGTTACCACCCATACAACAATGTTACCACCCACACAACAATGTTACCACCCATACAACAACGTTACCACCCATACAACAATGTTACCACCCATACAACAATGTTACCACCCATACAACAACGTTACCACCCATACAACAACGTTACCACCCATACATCAATGTTACCACCCATACAACAATGTTACCACCCATACAACAACGCTACCACCCACACATCAACGATACCACCCATACAACAATGTTACCACCCATACAACAATGTTACCACCCACACATCAACGTTACCACCCATACAACAATGTTACCACCCATACAACAATGTTACCACCCATACAACAATGTTACCACCCATACAACAATGTTACCACCCATACAACAATGTTACCACCACACATAGTTACAACCATACAACAATGTTACCACCCATACAACAATGTTACCACCCATACAACAATGTTACCACCCATACAACAGTGTTACCACCCATACAACAATGTTACTACCCATACAACAATGTTACCACCCATACAACAATGTTACCACCCACACATCAACGTTACCACCCATACAACAATGTTACCACCAATACAACAATGTTACCACCCATACAACAATGTTACCACCCATACAACAATGTTACCACCCATACAACAATGTTACCACCCATACAACAATGTTACCACCCATACAACATTGTTACCACCCATACAACAATGTTACCACCCATACAACAATGTTACCACCCATACAACAACGTTACCACCCATACAACAATGAAGTCTCCCAGCTCAGGCTGACACCACTGAAGTCTCCCAGCTCAGGCTGACACCACTGAAGTCTCCCAGCTCAGGCTGACACCACTGAAGTCTCCTAGCTCAGGCTGACACCACTGAAGTCTCCCAGCTCAGGCTGACACCACTGAAGTCTCAGCTCAGCTGACACCCTAGCTCCAGTCAGGCTGACACCACTAAGTCTCCCGTCAGTGCCCTCAGCAGCAGTGACACCACTGAGCGCAGCTCATGACACCACTTTCCCAGCTCAGGCTGACACCCTAAAGTCTCCAGCTCAGGTGACACTAAGTCTCCCAGCTCAGGCTGACACCCTAGCCACTACTCAGCTGAACCACTGTCTCCCAGCTCAGGCTGACACCACTAAAGTCTCCCAGCTCAGCTCAGGCTGACACCACTAAAGTCTCCCAGCTCAGGCTGACCCTAAGTCTCCAAGCTCAGGCTGACACCACTAAAGTCTCCAGCTCAGCTACAAGTCTCAGCTCGCTGACACCACTAAGTCTCCAGCTCAGGCTGACACCACTAAAGTCTCCAGCTCAGGCTGACACCACTAAATTCACCAGCTCAGGGTGAATATACAGAAGTCTCCACTAATCAAGTGCTGACACACACTGGGTTCCACTGTAGGCTGATCACCACGAAAGTCTCCACAGCTCAGGCTGACCCACTGAAGTCTCCCATGCTCAGGCTGACATCCACTGAAAGTCTACAGCCAGCTCAGGTGACCCACTGGAAGCTCCACAGTAGGTGACACACTAGTCTCCCACTGCGTAGCTACACAATGTTCACCATTTGGTTTCACTGTAACTATCATACAGATACTGCAGCCAGTGTGTCACTGGAACTATCATCAGAATAGTGTGCGCACATTGTGTTCCACTGTGTAACTATCATACAGAATAGTGTGCAGCACACTGTGGGTGTTCCCACTGTGTAACTATCATACGAATAGTGTAGCAGCACACTGTGGTTCCCACTGTAACTATCATACAAATAGTGTAGCAGCACACTGTGGTGTTACCCACTTCATGTTCCTGCTGAACATCAAGTTGAGCAGCACACTGTGGGTGTTCCCACTGTGTAACTATCATACAGAATAGTGTAGCACCACACTGGTGGTGTTCCACTGGTAACTATCAACAGAATAGTGGCAGCACACGTGGTGTTCCCACTGGTAACTATCATACAGAATAGTGTAGCAGCACACTAGGGTGTTGCCCACTGTGTAACTATCATACAGAATAGTGTACAGCACACTGTGGTGTTCCCACTGTGTAACTATCATACAGAATAGTGTAGCAGCACACTGTGGTGTTCCCACTGTGTAACTATCATACAGAATAGTGTAGCAGCACACTGTGGGTGTTCCCACTGTGTAACTATCATACAGAATAGTGTAGCAGCACACTGTGGGTGTTCCACTGTGTAACTATCATACAGAATAGTGTAACAGCACACTGCGGGTGTTGCCACTGTGTAACTATCATACAGAATAGTGTAACAACACACTGTGGGTGTTACCACTGTGTAACTATCATACAGAATAGTGTAGCAGCACACTGTGGGTGTTCCCACTGTGTAACTATCATACAGAATAGTGTAGCAGCACACTGTGGGTGTTGCCACTGTGTAACTATCATATAGAATAGTGTAGCAGCACACTGTGGGTGTTCCCACTGTGTAACTATCATACAGAATAGTGTAACAGCACACTGCAGGTGTTGCCACTGTGTAACTATCATACAGAATAGTGTAAAACACACTGTGGAGTTACCACTGTGTAACTATCATACAGAATAGTGTAGCAGCACACTGTGGGTGTTCCCACTGCGTAACTATCATACAGAATAGTGTAGCAACACACTGTGGGTGTTCCCACTGTGTAACTATCATACAGAATAGTGTAACAGCACACTGTGGGTGTTCCCACTGTGTAACTATCATACAGAATAGTGTAACAGCACACTGTGGGTGTTCCCACTGTGTAACTATCATACAGAATAGTGTAACAGCACACTGTGGGTGTTGCCACTGTGTAACTATCATACAGAATAGTGTAACAACACACTGTGGGTGTTACCACTGTGTAACTATCATACAGAATAGTGTAGCAGCACACTGTGGGTATCCACTGTGTAACTATCATACAGAATAGTGTAACAACACACTGTGGGTGTTACCACTGTGTAACTATCATACACAATAGTGTAACAACACACTGTGGGTGTTCCCACTGTGTAACTATCATACACAATAGTGTAACAGCACACTGTGGGTGTTCCCATTGTGTAACTATCATACAGAATAGTGTAACAACACACTGTGGGTGTTCCACTGTGTAACTATCATACAGAATAGTGTACAGCACACTGTGGGTGTTCCCACTGTGTAACTATCATACAGAATAGTGTAGCAGCACACTGTGGGTGTTCCCACTGTGTAACTATCATACAGAATAGTGTAACAACACACTGTGGGTGTTCCCACTGTGTAACTATCATACAGAATAGTGTAACAGCACACTGTGGGTGTTCCCACTGTGTAACTATCATACAGAATAGTGTAGCAGCACACTGTGGGTGTTCCCACTGTGTAACTATCATACAGAATAGTGTAACAGCACACTGTGGGTGTTCCCACTGTGTAACTATCATACAGAATAGTGTAGCAGCACACTGTGGGTGTTACCACTGTGTAACTATCATACATAATAGTGTAACAGCACACTGTGGGTGTTCCCACTGTGTAACTATCATACAGAATAGTGTAGCAGCACACTGTGGGTGTTACCACTGTGTAACTATCATACAGAATAGTGTAGCAGCACACTGTGGGTGTTACCACTGTGTAACTATCATACAGAATAGTGTAACAGCACACTGTGGGTGTTCCCACTGTGTAACTATCATACAGAATAGTGTAGCAGCACACTGTGGGTATTACCACTGTGTAACTATCATACAGAATAGTGTAACAACACACTGTGGGTGTTACCACTGTGTAACTATCATACACAATAGTGTAACAACACACTGCGGGTGTTGCCACTGTCTATCATACAGAATAGTGTAGCAGCACACTGTGGGTATTACCACTGTGTAACTATCATACACAATAGTGTAACAACACACTGTGGGTGTTGCCACTGTGTAACTATCATACAGAATAGTGTAACAGCACACTGTGGGTGTTGTCACTGTGTAACTATCATACAGAATAGTGTAACAGCACACTGTGGGTGTTCCCACTGTGTAACTATCATACAGAATAGTGTAACAGCACACTACTGATATATATAATTTGCTAATTAATAAAGAGATCCTCAGACTGCTAACAGACAAAACAACACTATTACCATCGCTCAGTCTTACAGAGAGCTCACTGTTCAACACAATTCAGTCTTGCAAGAAGCTCACTCTGTTCCACCACAGACGTTCAGTTTTGCAGAAAGTTCTCTGTCTGCTTTGGATCACTGTTGCTCAGTCTTGCAGAAACCTCACGGTGTTGCATCACTGCCACTCAGTCTTGCAGGAACCTCACAGTGTTGCATCACTGCCACTCAGTCTTGCAGGAACCTCACAGTGTTGCATCACTGCCACTCAGTCTTGCAGGAAACTCACAGTGTTGCATCACTGCCACTCAGTCTTGCAGGAACCTCACAGTGTTGCATCAACGCCACTCAGTCTTGCAGGAACCTCACAGTGTTGCATCACTGCCACTCAGTCTTGCAGGAACCTCACAGTGTTGCACACACACAATTGTTCCTGCAAGGATCATCATTTACTTATATTGCACTCACACTGTCATTTAAGTCATCTCATTGCATATTCATGATGCAACAATTAGACTGCATACCTAGCACTTAAGCCTAGTTGAAACTAGCTTCTTCAGTCATTACTTTCTAGTTAGGTTAACGAGAGTTATAGTCAGAGTTAAACGTATAGTTGAACGTATAATTTAAACGTAAAGTTTTAAATATTTTAATGAAGAGTTTTAATAGCGTAAACGCAGAAGGTTAAATGTTTATGCAATGAGTGTTCAACGTTTAAACGAGTGTTAAACGTTTAAACGAAGAGTTAAACGTTTAAACGAAGAGTTAAACATTTAAACGAAGAGTTAAACGTTTAAACGAAGAGTTAAACGTTTAAACGAAGAGTTAAACGTTTAAACGAAGAGTTAAACGTTTAAACGAAGAGGTAAACGTTTAAAAGAGTGTTAAACGTTTAAACGAGAGTTAAACTTAAACGAAGAGTTTAATGGTAGGTAACACCATTAAACCACCATTAAAGGTGTCTGCCCACTATTAACGGTGTCTGCCCACCATTAACGGTGTCTGCCCACTATTAACGGTGTCTGCCCACCATTAATGGTGTCTGCCCACCATTAACGGTGTCTGCCCACCATTAATGGTGTCTGCCCACCATTAATGGTGTCTGCCCCCATTAATGGTGTCTGCCACCATTAATGGTGTCTGCTCACCATTAATGGTGTCTGCCCACCATTAACGGTGTTTGCACACCATTAATGGTGTCTGCCCACCATTAATGGTGTCTGCCCACCATTAATGGTGTCTGCCTACCATTAATGGTGTCTGCCCACCATTAACGGTGTCTGCCCACCATTAATGGTGTCTGCCCACCATTAATGGTGTCTGCCCACCATTAATGGTGTCTGCTCACCATTAATGGTGTCTGCCCACCATTAACGGTGTCTGCCCACCATTAATGGTGTCTGCCCACCATTAATGGTGCGCCCACCATTAATGGTGTTGCCAATATTAATGGTGTCTGCCCACCATTAACGGTGTTCTGCCCACCATTAATGGTGTCTGCCCACCATTAATGGTGTCTGCCCACCATTAATGGTGTCTGCTCACCATTAATGGTGTCTGCCCACCATTAACGGTGTCTGCCCACCATTAATGGCAGCCTCTAAGGAAGAAACATAAAATAAATAGTGTTGTAAATTAAGAAAAGTGTTGATGGGTGTCACATACATCAGTCTGAATCATGTTTGTTGTATCAAGATACAATCTGACATCTGCTATTGATGCTGAACATCTGTCTGATCTGTTAATGGGGTTTGAAACCTATCGGCTACACTTGGTATCATTAGGCCTGCATGTAACCTTTCCACCACCGCCGGAGAATTATACGCTAATCCCTAAAAATACCGATTAAACTCTCAGCGTATATACGCTGAGAGAACTACGCATCTCCGTGTATATATTCCGGGATGTAGTAGAGCTCCTGTATACTAGAGTCAGTGTTATACTTTGGTTAGAAATTAGAGTATAAAGTTATATTTAATTATATGGGTGCTGTTAAACATTTGATAATTTATATTATAGGGGAGTTGTACAGTAACTAGTCGTGTATTAATTATGTTTGTGTGGGAGATAGTTGATCAGATCTGAGTCACTGTTTTATATACCTAGAGGTGTAAGTCTCTCAGTGTATATATACCAAGAAGTGTACGTCTCTCAGTGTGTATATACCAAGAAGTCTACGTCTCTCAGTGTATATATACCAAGAAGTGTACGTCTCTCAGTGTGTATATACCAAGAAGTCTACGTCTCTCAGTGTATATATACCAAGAAATGTACGTCTCTCAGTGTATATATACCAAGAAGTGTACGTCTCTCAGTGTATATATACCAAGAAGTGTACGTCTCTCAGTGTATATATACCAATAAGTGTACGTCTCTCCGTGTATATATACCAAGAAGTGTACGTCTCTCAGTGTATATATACCAAGAAGTGTACGTCTCTCAGTGTATATATACCAAGAAGTGTACGTCTCTCCGTGTATATATACCAAGAAGTGTACATCTCTCAGTGTATATATACCAAGAAGTGTACGTCTCTCAATGTATATATACCAAGAAGTGTACGTCTCTCCGTATATATATACCAAGAAGTGTACGTCTCTCCGTGTATATATACCAAGAAGTGTACGTCTCTCAGTGTATATATACCAAGAAGTGTACGTCTCTCAGTGTATATATACCAAGAAGTGTACGTCTCTCAGTGTATATATACCAAGAAGTGTACGTCTCTCAGTGTATATATACCAAGAAGTGTACGTCTCTCCGTGTATATATACCAAGAAGTGTACGCCTCTCAGTGTATATATACCAAGAAGTGTACGTCTCTCAGTGTATATATACCAAGAAGTGTACGTCTCTCAGTGTATATATACCAAGAAGAGTACGTCTCTCAGTGTATATATACCAAGAAATGTACGTCTCTCAGTGTATATATACCAAGAAGTGTACATCTCTCAGTGTATATATACCAAGAAGTGTACGTCTCTCAGTGTATATATACCAAGAAGTGTACGTCTCTCAGTGTATATATACCAAGAAGTGTACGTCTCTCAGTGTATATATACCAAGAAGTGTACGTCTCTCAGTGTATATATACCAAGAAATGTACGTCTCTCAGTGTATATATACCAAGAAGTGTACATATCTCAGTGTATATATACCAAGAAGTATACGTCTCTCAGTGTATATATACCAAGAAGCGTACGTCTCTCAGTGTATAAATACCAAAAAGTGTACGTCTCTCAGTGTATATATACCAAGAAGTGTACGTCTCATAGTGTATATATACCAAGAAATGTACGTCTCTCAGTGTATATATACCAAGAAGTGTACATCTCTCAGTGTATATATACCAAGAAGTGTACGTCTCTCAGTGTATAAATACCAAGAAGTGTACGTCTCTCAGTGTATATATACCAAGAAGTGTACATCTATCAGTGTATATATACTAAGAAGTGTACGTCTCTCAGTGTATAAATACCAAGAAGTGTACGTCTCTCAGTGTATATATACCAAGATGTGTACGTCTCTCAGTGTATATATATCAAGAAGTGTACGTCTCTCAGTGTATATATACCAAGAAGTGTACGTCTCTCAGTGTATATATACCAAGAAGTGTACGTCTCTCAGTGTATAAATACCAAGAGGTGTATATCCCTATGTGTATAAACGCTGAGAGCTTACTTTATTCCCTATTCCAGGATTATAAAGCATTCTTAACTGGTAGTCTTCAAGGTATACCTTCACTGCTCACAACCGCCATATAATTATTGGGAGTCTTGAATCACCTCCATCAGTATTCCTTGGAACGTAGGAGAGAAAGATACTTTATAATTTTCCAGTGGAAAATTCAAGAGGGATTCGTTCCAAATATCAACCAATGAAAAGCAGGTGAGAATAAGAGGGAAACAGATAATGAATAAAAATAAAATAATGCTGTAATATACAGCATAAAGCCTAATTTTTCTATTACTTTTCGAAAGAAATGGAATGACATATAATCAACATTATCTAAGTATTGTGTTTGATAACATTGTTAAGCAAACACTGAAATAATTGTAAACACATAGTTTGTATTTACAAAGATGTTTTAACAATAAGAGTCTTCAGACCATGAAAACAACTCAGTCACATTTGTAAACATTTCCTTTACCTTTGTAAGTAAATTATCGTTACCGCATTTGCCTAACCCTGGTTACATTTCCGATTTCCACCTTTCCCTTCCTTACCCACCAATGACGACCCTCAACATAGCTCAACATCACAATGACGAACAAGCCACATCATACGCCCATAGCTCAACATCACAATGACGACCCTCAAATAGCTCAGCATCACAATGACGAGCCTCAACATAGCTCAACATCCATGACGACCCTTAACAATAGCTCAACATCACAATGACGACCCTCAACATAGCTCAACATCACAATGACGACCTCAACATAGCTCAACATCACAATGACGACCCTCAACATAGCTCAACATCACAATGACGACCCTCAACATAGCTCAACATCACAATGACGACCCTCAACATAGCTCAACATCACAATGACGACCCTCAACATAGCTCAACATCACAATGACGACCCTCAACATAGCTCAACATCACAATGACGACCCTAAAATAGCTCAACATCACAATGACGACCTCAACATAGCTCAACATCACAATGACGACCCTCAACATAGCTCAGCATCACAATGACGACCTAACATAGCTCAACATCACAATGACGACCCCCAACATAGCTCAACATCACAATGACGACCCTCAACATAGCTCAACATCACAATGACGACCCTCAACACGACAATGACGAGCCTCAACACGACAATGACGACCTCAACATAGCTCAACATCACAATGACGAGCCTCAACACGACAATGACGACCCTCAACATGGCTCAACACGACAATGACGAACCTCAACATAGTTCAACACGACAAACACAGTAGCCTTCACGAGCACTCTTTTCATTTACAAACACCTTTCAAACATTTACGACTGCCATTTACATCAGTTAGCGTAGACAGACAGTACTAGAATTATCCCGTCAGGCCACAAGTGCAGCTCCACGCTATTGCCAGCACGTCGACGGGAATATTAATGTAGTGAGAGTAATTGCAGAGCTACACGAGCAGATGTGTGCTGTGTGACTTGTACTGATGGGTGCGTATACTGACGTGACCCCCTCCCCTCCAACACACACCCAACCACGCATGCTGCTGTTGCTGACGTGACCCCCTCCCCACCAACACACCCAACCACGCATGCTGCTGTTGCTGACGTGACCCCCTCCCCACCAACACACCCAACCACGCATGCTACTGTTGCTGACGTGACCCCCTCCCCACCAACACACCCAACCACGCATGCTGCTGTTACTGACGTGACCCACTCCCCTCCAACACACACCCAACCACGCATGCTGCTGTTGCTGACGTGACCCACTCCCCTCCAACACACACCCAACCACGCATGCTGCTGTTACTGACGTGACCCACTCCCCTCCAACACACACCCAACCACGCATGCTGCTGTTACTGACGTGACCCACTCCCCTCCAACACACACCCAACCACGCATGCTGATGTTGCTGACGTGAAAAGCACACACCCAACCACGCATGTTACTGTTTATGACGTCTACCCCCACACTTACCCACCCATCCATGCTACTATATTCCCAACAAACAGTATATGTTATCTGTTAATGGCTCCGTTGATTATCCGTCCTGTTGTCTACCATCAATCCTCTTAAACAGGAAAGAAAATCCCATGGAAAAGACATGTGTTGAGAAACACAGGAAGGTAATAAGTGTGCACATGATATCTTACATGTCCACAAGACACGATGAGACCGACAGTCATGCCAGAGTGCAAAACGTTTGACGTGCTTCCGTGTCGCTCTCATGTGAGACCACGACAGTGGATCAAATATATTTGATGTGCGATAAATACGATACACTTTATCTGCAATACTTTTGAAAAGTATTGTTATTTGATGAGAATATTTATTATTATTATTATTATTATTATTATTATTATTATTATTATTATTATTATTATTATTATTAGTGTTATTATTTTAAATGTAGTTTTCCACATTAAATTTAAACTTCAGTGATACGAATTTATCATTATCTCCCTCTATGTTGATATACAATGTTGATATACAATGTTGATATACAATGTTGATATACAATGTTGATATACAATGTTGATATACAATGTTGATATACAATGTTGATATACAATGTTGATATACAATGTTGATATACAATGTTGATATACAATGTTGATATGCAATGTTGATATACAATGTTGATATACAATGTTGATATACAATGTTGATATACAATGTTGATATACAATGTTATATACAATGTTGATATACAATGTTGATATACAATGTTGATATACAATGTTGATATACAATGTTGATATACAATGTTGATATACAATGTTGATATACAATGTTGATATACAATGTTGATATACAATGTTGATATACAATGTTGATATACAATGTTGATATACAATGTTGATATACAATGTTGATATACAATGTTGATATACAATGTTGATATACAATGTTATATACAATGTTGATATACAATGTTGATATACAATGTTGATATACAATGTTGATATACAATGTTGATATACAATGTTGATATACAATGTTGATATCAATGTTATATACAATGTTGATATACAATGTTGATTATATCAATGTTGATATACAATGTTGATATATCAATGTTGATATACAATGTTGATATCAATGTTGATATACAATGTTGATATTCAATGTTGATATGCAATGTTGATATACAATGTTGATATACAATGTTGATATACAATGTTGATATTCAATGTTGATATTCAATGTTGATATGATGTTATATACAATGTTGATATACAATGTTGATATACAATGTTATATCAATGTTGATATCAATGTTATATCAATGTTGATATACAATGTTGATATAAATGTTATATCAATGTTGATATATCAATGTTGATATGCAATGTTATATCAATGTTGATATACAATGTTGATATGCAATGTTATATACAATGTTATATCAATGTTGATATCAATGTTGATATACAATGTTGATATGCAATGTTGATATCAATGTTGATATCAATGTTGATATGCAATGTTGATATCAATGTTGATATACAATGTTGATATCAATGTTGATATGCAATGTTGATATGCAATGTTGATATACAATGTTGATATACAATGTTGATATGCAATGTTGATATCAATGTTATATACAATGTTGATATTCAATGTTGATATCAATGTTATATCAATGTTGATATCAATGTTGATATACAATGTTGATATGCAATGTTGATATACAATGTTGATATTCAATTTATTAATGTTGATATGCAATGTTGATATACAATGTTGATATACAATGTTGATATGCAATGTTGATATCAATGTTGATATACAATGTTGATATACAATGTTGATATCAATGTTGATATCAATGTTGATATACAATGTTGATATTCAATGTTGATATCAATGTTATATAATGTTGATATACAATGTATATCAATGTTATATACAATGTTGATATACAATGTTGATATGCAATGTTGATATACAATGTTGATATACAATGTTGATATACAATGTTGATATCAATGTTGATATCAATGTTATATACAATGTTGATATACAATGTTGATATACAATGTTGATATCAATGTTGATATACAATGTTGATATACAATGTTATATACAATGTTGATATACAATATATACAAGTTGATATGCAATGTTATATACAATGTTATATACAATGTTGATATGCAATGTTGATATACAATGTTGATATTCAATGTTGATATGTAATGTTATATGCAATGTTGATATACAATGTTGATATGCAATGTTGATATACAATGTTGATATACAATGTTATATACAATGTTGATATGCAATGTTGATATACAATGTTGATATGCAATGTTGATATACAATGTTGATATACAATGTTGATATACAATGTTATATACAATGTTGATATACAAATGTTGATATACAATGTTGATATACAAAGTTAATATACAATGTTGATATACAAAGTTAATATACAATGTTGATATACAATGTTTATATACAATGTTGATATACAATGTTGATATACAATGTTGATATACAATGTTGATATACAATGTTGATATACAATGTTGATATGTAATGTTTTATGAGAATTGTAATGATAATGGAAATAATGCAAGCGATAATAATAATAATAATAATAATAATAATAATAATAATAATAATAATATAATAATAATAATATAAACAGAAGCACATAAAAAACGTGTGATGCAGAATTGGTTAGGAATTGTTGGGGATAATTCAGCCACCCTCCTGGAGAGGGCAGCAAGTAATGTTATTGGTAGAAGATGCAGTGTGCGTCAGAGTGTGACGCAGTGTGCGTCAGAGTGTGACGCACCTGGCGGTGCTGCCATGGCAATTGCGGTCCGGTTGCTGTCTCCACACTGCTAATTGTCCTAGCTACTTCCTAATTTAGTCCTCCTCCTCTTCCTCCTCTTCTTCCTCCTCCTCCTCTTCCTTAATTTTCTTCTTCCTTGCTTCTTCTTCTCCACCCCTTTCCAAATTTATTTATTAACTCATTCCGCTGTTATTCTGGCTTCTCGTTTCTCTTTTTTTTTTTTGTTATGAGACACAAATAGAAGAGAGGATGAAGTTGGAGCCATCTGGTGGCCAGCAATTTCATTTGATCAAATGACTTTATTTCGTTGATGTTATTATGGTGTATAAACATGTTCCAGACTCGAGTCGTCCTTGGATCTCTCTCTCTCTCTCTCTCTCTCTCTCTCTCTCTCTCTCTCTCTCTCTCTCTCTCTCCTCTCCATGTTTTGTTCGTGGTGCGGAAGTCAGATGTCTCTTGTAATAACCCAGACACTAGTAGTGGCGTAGGTAGTCGTGGGTAGTCGTGGGTAGTGGTAGTTGTGGGTACTGGTGGTGGTGCGTAGTGGTAGTCATGGGTAGTGGTAGTCATGGGTAGTGGTAGTCATGGGTGGTGGTTGTGGTAGTTAGTCATGGTAGTGGATGGTGTGAGATGGTGTGTAGTTGTGGGTATGGGGTGGTGTAGTGGTAGTCATGGGTAGTGGTAGTCATGGGTAGTGGTAGTCGTGGGTAGTGTGGTAGTGTCATGTTGTAGTCGGGTAGTGGGTCATGGGTAGTGGTAGTCATGGGTAGTGGTAGTCGTGGGTAGTGTTAGTCATGAGTAGTGGTAGTCGTGGGTAGTGGGTAATGGTAGTCGTGGGTAGTGGTAGTCGTGGGTAGTGGTAGTTGTGGGTAATGGTAGTCGTGGGTAGTGATAGTCGTGGGTAGTGGTAGTCATGGTAGGTAGTGGATGTGGTAGTCATGGGTATTTGGTAGTGGTGGGGATAATTCGTGGGTAGGGAGTAGTGGCTAGTGGTGGTGGGTAGTGGTAGTTGTGGGAGGTGTGGTGGGTAGTGGTAGTTTATGGTGGAGTGATAGTGGTAGTCGTGGGTAGTGGTAGTCGTGGGTAGTGGTGGTGGTGGGTATTGTTTCGTGTCTAGTGGTAGTCGTGGTAGTGTAGTATGGGTAGTGGTAGTCGTGCTAGTGGTAGTTGTGTTAATGGTAGTCGTGGGTAGGTGGTGGTGGGTGAGTGGTGTGTGTGGGTATGGTGGTGTGGGTAGTGTGGTGGTGGGTAGTGGTAGGTCATGGTAGTGTGTAAGGTATCGGGGGTAATGGTGGTGGTGGGTATTGTTAGTCGTGTCTAGTGGTAGTCGTGGGTAGTGGTAGTGATGGGTAGTAGTGGTGGTGGGTAGTGGTGTGTGCTAGTGGTAGTGCTTGGGTAGTCGTGGTAATGGTGGTGGTGGGTAAGTGGTAGTTGTCGTGGTAGTGGTAGTGGGGTAGTGTGTGGTGGGTAGTGGTAGTCGTGTCTAGTGGTAGTTGTGTCTAATGGTAGTCGTGGGTAATGGTGGTGGTGGGTATGGTGGGCAGCAGCAATGATGGTGGTCAAATGGTTGTTAAACCTCCAATAGAGAGAGAGAGAGAGAGAGAGAGAGAGAGAGAGAGAGAGAGAGAGAGAGAGAGAGAGAGAGAGAGAGAGAGAGAGAGAGAGAGAGAAGAGAAATAAAGAGAGAGAGAGACTTCTGCTTGTCTCTCCCTGGCTCTTACATATAATATATGATAGACCTTAATCTAATATAAGTACATAGTACTCAACAGATAGTCTTTGTGCTAAATTACAAATATTCTTCTCTCCGCCTTTCGCATGTACTCAAACGTACCTCCATGTACTCAAACGTACCTCCATGTACTCAAACGTACCTCCATGTACTCAAACGTACCTCCATGTACTCAAACGTACCTCCATGTACTCCCATGTACTTAAACAAGCTTCCATGTACACACATGTACCTGGGATTCAGATATGAGTACAGTTATGGCCAACTTCTGCCTATAGAACACCTGGAAACGTAACGTTCAACTCACATTATGGCCACATGTCATCCTTGATGAGTTGCTCAACTAACTCAACCTGATGAGCACCAAGAATCCTGTCCACTTTATCCAGGATAAACACTCTCTCCCCTTCATCGATGACTTAACAAATCGGGACCAGCTACCTGTAATCACTTCCGGATTTCACGGCGTCCATGGCCGGTTCCAGACCCGGTTTCTGGCCTGATCGATCAGGCTGTTGCTGCCCGCCGCACGCAGTTCAGTGTACGCACCACACCTCGGTGGATCAGGAAATGACTTGAGGAATTAATTGGGTTTCTTCTTGAAGACAGCTATGGTCAGGGTAATTCTTCATAAGAATGAAAGGAGGGTGTTGAAGAGTCGTGGTCCCTCTACACTCATAGCTCCCATGCTTCTTCTTAAGTTCAGAGGGTTTTAGCCAGAGTGAAAAATGATTAGTATTGATTTAAGTGACTTGTGGCACGCTAAGCGAAGGATCACGAGACCTGGGGAAAAGATCCATAGAGATCCATAAAGATCCTTAAACTTGGGCAAGAGATCCACAGAGATCCATTAAGATCTTTAAACTTGGGAAAGAGATCCACAGAGATCCATTAAGATCTTTAAACTTGGGCAAGAGATCCACAGAGATCCATTAAGATCTTTAAACTTGGGCAAGAGATCCATAAAGATCCTTAAACTTGGGCAATAGATCCACAGAGATCCATTAAGATCTTTAAACTTGGGAAAGAGATCCACAGAGATCCATTAAGATCTTTAAACTTGGGCAAGAGATCCACAGAGATCCATAAAGATCCTTAAACTTGGGCAAGAGATCCACAGAGATCCATGAAGATTCTTAAACTTGGGAAAGAGATCCACAGAGATCCATTAAGATCTTTAAACTTGGGAAAGATCCATTAAGATCTTTAAACTTGGGCAAGAGATCCACAGAGATCCATAAAGATCCTTAAACTTGGGCAAGAGATCCACAGAGATCCATGAAGATTCTTAAACTTGGGAAAGAGATCCACAGAGATCCATTAAGATCTTTAAACTTGGGAAAAAGATCCACAGAGATCCATTAAGATCTTTAAACTTGGGAAAGATCCATTAAGATCTTGAAACTTGGGCAAGAGATCCACAGAGATCCATAAAGATCCTTAAACTTGGGCAAGAGATCCACAGAGATCCATTAGGATCTTTAAACTTGGGCAAGAGATCCACAGAGATCCATAAAGATCCTTAAACTTGGGCAAGAGATCCACAGAGATCCATAAAGATCCTTAAACTTGGGCAAGAGATCCACAGAGATCCATAAAGATCCTTAAACTTGGGAAAGTGATCCACTTACGTAGTGTATAAACAGTTAGTTTCAAGAGGAATAATAATAATAATAATAATAATAATAATAATAATAATAATAATAATAATAATAATAATAATAATAATTGAAGTTGACCAGTTCGTCTTTTTTTTTTCATTGGTCATCCAACCACATTACATCTACCCACCTGAAGTCTGACGTCACCGTCCTGACGTCACCGTCCTGACGTCACCGTCCTGACGTCACCGTCCTGACATCACCGTCCTGACGTCAAACATCAGCGTTGCAGTAACAACATCCATAAAAAATGAAGTACCTTCTCCCAAACTGCAGAGATGTTGCAACATCACAGCCGGGATCAACATCCTTCAAAGTGCAGGGTGGGACCAGTGTTGCATTGGTGAGTGTGCTATGCAGTCTTGATGTTGTAAGACTTACTGGGAATACATACGCAGTATCAGTATCATGACGCCTGCGTCATACACGTAACACGACGCCTGCGTCATACATGTAACATGGCGCGTGCGTCATACACTTAACATGACGCCTGCGTCATACACGTAACATGACGCCTGCGTCATACACTTAACATGACGCCTGCGTCATACACGTAACAACGCCTGGTCACACTAACATGACCTCTCTACGTCACCGCCTGCTCACCGTCTGACGCCTGCGTCATACACTAACATGACGCCTGCGTCTACACTAACACATGACGCCTGCGTCCATCACACGTAACATGACGCCTGCGTCATACACGTAACATGACGCCTGCGTCACTACTACGCGTAATACATGACGCCGCGTCATCAGTAACATGAGCCTGCGTCACACGTAACATCCGACGCGCGCTGCGTCATACACGTAACATGACGCCTGCGTCATACACGTAACATGACGCCTGCGTCATACACGTAACATGACGCCTGCGTCATACACGTAACATGACGCCTGCGTCATACACGTAACATGACGCCTGCGTCATACACGTAACATGACGTCTGCGTCATACAAATTCACACACCTCATGTGGGACCAACACCAGTTGCAGCAGGTGTAACGAGACTTGCCCATTACGTCATAGATCGTCCGGGAATCAAACCCAGGTGCTTTCCGGTGTGAAGTGAACGCACAAGAACTGGCACTTCTGCGCAGGGACTCAAACGTCACTGACAGAAATGGTAACGACAACGAAAACAGAGCTAACAGAAACAATGACTTCTGTTTCCGTCCGTTGGTAACATGTATGGTGCAACCTGCTACCGCAAACTGATTTATTAGGTTTCAAGACTATCGACTCCACGTAGGTCGCTAAGGCTGCATTTCTGTCGAATATTACCAGTAAAGACCAATTTGCTCCCTAATACAGAAACTGAAGTACACTCTCAGAGTATATACTCTGAGATATACAGTATATAATCATCTGGCCAGAGATCAGTGTTTGTGAATATTTTGCCTGCTCTTGAATTCTAGCATATATATATATATATATATATATATATATATATATATATATATATATATATATATATATATATATATATATATGCAAGAAAACCACTATGAAAAAATAGAAGAATTCCAAGCGCTTTCGTGACTACTCACATTATCAAGGAACTATAACAGGAAACATGACAAGAAGGGCTTATATAAGGGGCGAGACTACACCTCACAGTCACATCACACTAACAAAGACAACACCTCACAGTAGCGTAACATCGCACGACTCTGTGAAGAGGAACATAAGAAAGGACCTGAAACTCTTCCCAAGAATTAAGATTAGTCCAATTTATCATTAAATTCTTCCCAAATTTTATTAATTATAAATGAATCCAATTTATATAAACCAAAAGAAATATTCATATTATTTTCAAAACTGCTTTTAATGAAACATGATTCTATTATATTCCTCTCAACCATGGACTTGCTTGATACAACCTTCTCAGCATTTTGAAAATCAATTGGATGGTTAAAGTCTCTCACATGAATAAATAGAGCATTAGAATCTTGTCCAGTTCTAATGCTATATTTATGTTGTTTTAATCTTAGTTCAAGACTTTTACCAGTTTGACCATAATAAACTTTATCGCATATTTTACAAGGAATCTTATAGACATCCGTCAGCATTTTGGGGGGAATTTTTTATCAAAAGTCTTTTTACTGTATCAAGATTTTTAAATACAACTTTGATATTAAAATTCTTAAGAAAGGAAGGCATATCAACCAAGTTTTCATGGTAAGGGAGAACCAACATATTTTTGGTTGAATAAGGTTGGTTGTCCCTTTTTGGATTGTAAAAAGTATTCCTAGCTATTTTAAAAGATTTATCAATTATGTTTCTTGGGTATTTTAAATCATTAGCTATTTCATAAATTTTATAGATTTCTTCATCTATGAACTCTGGACTACAAATACGTAAAGCTCTCAAAAACATTGAAGAAAAAACCGACACTTTAACTCTATCTTGATGTGAAGAGTAATAGTGTACATAGGAACAATTATTTGTAGGTTTTCTGTAAATTTTAAATTTAAAAGCCCTTCTTGTCATGTTTCCTGTTATAGTTCCTTGATAATGTGAGTAGTCACGAAAGCGCTTGGAATTCTTCTATTTTTTCATAGTGGTTTTCTTGCATATTTTGATATCACCTGTTTACTGTGATCTTTTTGCATATATATATATATATATATATATATATATATATATATATATATATATATACACTGAGAGATGCAGACATTACAGCATATATACGCAAAAAAATTCACACATCTGTGTATATACAATGTGAGATACACATACAATAGTGTATGTACACTTGTTAGGTGGTTAATGGGGTTTAATTAAAGTCTATCAACTACACGAGGGTTATTAACATTGCATGTCACCACCAGTCAAATATATATATATATATATATATATATATATATATATATATATATATATATATATATATATATATATATATATATTGATGGGATAAAGATGGGATTGATGGGATAAAGATAGAAATGTTAAAAGCAGGTGGGGATATAATTTTGGAGTGGTTGGTGCTATTATTTAATAAATGTATGGAAGAGGGTAAGGTACCTAGGGATTGGCAGAGAGCGTGTATTGTTCCTTTGTATAAAGGCAAAGGGGACAAAGAGAGTGCAAAATTATAGGGGAATAAGTCTGTTGAGTGTACCTGGTAAAGTGTATGGTAGAGTTATTATTGAAAGAATTAAGAGTAAAACAGAAAGCAGGATAGCATATGAACAAGGGGCTTTAGGAAAGGTAGGGGTGTGTAGACCAAGTGTTTACAGTGAAACATATAGGTGAACAGTATTTGGATAAGGGTAAAGATGTTTTTGTGGCATTTATGGATTTGGAAAAGGCGTATGATAGGGTAGATAGGGGGCAATGTGGCAGATGTTGCAGGTGTATGGAATAGGAGGAAGGTTACTGAAAGCAGTGAAGAGTTTTTATGAGGATAGTGAGGCTCAGGTTAGAGTGTGTAGGAGGGAAGGGGACTATTTCCCAGTAAAAGTGGGCCTTAGACAAGGATGTGTGATGTCACCGTGGTTGTTCAATATATTTATAGATGGGGTTGTAAGAGAAGTGAATGCGAGGGTCTTGGCAAGAGGTGTTGGGCTAAAAGATAAAGAAGCAAATACAAAGTGGGAGTTGTCACAGTTGCTTTTTGCTGATGACACTGTGCTTTTGGGAGATTCTGAAGAGAAGCTGCAGAGGTTGGTGGATGAATTTGGTAGGGTGTGTAAAAGAAGAAAATTGAAAGTGAATATAGGAAAGAGTAAGGTGATGAGGATAACAAAAAGAATAGGTGACGAAAGATTGGATATCAGATTGGAGGGAGAGAGTATGGAGGAGGTGAATGTATTCAGATATTTGGGAGTGGACATGTCGGCGGATGGGTCTATGAAGGATGAGGTGAATCATAGAATTGATGAGGGAAAAGGGTGAGTGGAGCACTTCGAGTCTGTGGAGACAAAGAACCTTGTCCATGGAAGTAAAGAGGGAATGTATGAGAGTATAGTTATACCAACGCTCTTATATGGGTGTGAAGCATGGGTGATGAATGTTGCAACGAGGAGAAGGCTGGAGGCATTGGAGATGTCATGTCTGAGGTCAATGTGTGGTGTGAATATAATGCAGAGAATTCGGAGTTTGGAAATTAGGAGGTGCGGGATTACCAAAACGATTGTCCAGAGAGCTGAGGAGGGGTTGTTGAGGTGGTTTGGACATGTAGAGAGAATGGAACGAGACAGAGTGACTTCGAGAGTGTATAAATCTGTAGTGGGGAAGGCGGGGTAGGGGTCGGCCTAGGAAAGGTTGGAGGGAGGGTAAAGGAAGTTTTGTGTGCGAGGGCTTGGATTTCCAGCAAGCATGTGTGAGCGTATTTGATAGGAGTGAATGGAGGCATATGGTTTTAATACTTGACGTGCTGTTGGAGTGTGAGCAAAGTAACATTTATGAAGGGATTCAGGAAACCGGCAGGCCGGACTTGAGTTCTGGAGATGGAAAGTACAGTGCCGGCACTCTGAAGGAGGGGTGTAAATGTTGCAGTTTTATAACTGTAGTGTAAAGCACCCTTCTGGCAAGACAGTGATGGAGTGAATGATGATGAAAGTTTTTCTTTTTCGGGCCACCCTGCCTTGGTGGGAATCGGCCGATGTGTTAATAAAAAAAATATATATATATATATAATGTCGTGCCGATTAGGTAAATCTTGCGATTTTGGCTTAAATAGGAACGTTCTTCTTGCCATATATGACAAGCGAAAATTTGTATATGCAATAATTTCGCAGAAATAATTCTGAAACTAACAAAAAAATATATCATTGTGTTTGTTTATTATTAAATTATTATAAACTTATCTAAAATATAGTTAGCTGGATTAGGCTAAATTAAAATGCGCTTGTTATAATAAGGTTAGGTAAGTTTTCTAAAGTTCTTTTGGTACAAAAATATTATTTTTGCATTAACATAAATGAAAAAAAAATATCTTTAAACGTATAAGAGAAAATTTTAGAAAGGACTTAATTTTAAATGAGTTCTTGCTAATTGACCAGTTTTACCTATTCGGCACGACATATATTTATATATAATCTTGTCTTGTGGTATACACTGCTACCTCAGCTGCGTCCATAACTACTTCGTGTAAATTAAACTGTTGGTTCTGTTATTATACATGTGCAATAATAATTCATCCGGGAATTGAAATGTACCATAAATAACACGCGCATATATTTATTAAAATATATGATTTCATTTACGAAAGTAAACAGTAATAAATATTTAAAAAAGCATAAACACTATTAAATTATGAGATATTAAAACGTATGTTTTTTTTTTTTTAAGAAAATTACAGGAAACTCGAATGCTCCGCTTTAAGCCATAACTAAAATAATCTTCAGATAAAGATCTCGTCTTCGTTTTACAATTTATGTGATTACATTTGAATTGGTGGATTATATATATACATTTTGCGATAATTTTTGGTGTATCTTGCAAATGTCGTAAGAAATTTGACGTTCTAAAAACTCTGGAAAGTCGAAATTATTTCTTGGTGATACAGAATATGTTGAGGGGGTGAGAGGGGGAGGGGGAGGAGGGATAGGGGTAGGGGGATGAGAGGGAAGGGGGAGGGGGAAAGGAGGGTAGGGGAGGGAAGGGAGATAGGGGGAGGGAGGAAGGGGAGGGAGGGAGAGGAAGGAGGGAGGGAGGAAAGGGTGGGGAGGAGGGGAAGAGGGGGAAGGGGAGGGAGGAAGGGGGAGGGGGGAGGGAGGGAAGGAGGGAAGGAGGGAGGGAAGGGGGAGGGGGAGATTGGGGAGGGAGGGAAGGGGAGGGAGGGAAGGTGAGATAGGGGAGGGAGGGAAGGGGGAGAGGGGAAAGTGATGGGAGGGAGGGAAGGAAAGGGGAGGGGGTGATTGGGGAAGGGAGGGAATGGGGGAGGGGGAGGAGGATAGGGGGAGGGAAGGGAGGATTGGGAGGTGTTTGTCTCAGGAAAAATGGAAAATGTCCCATGATTCGTTTAGTGATTATTATTATTATTATTATTATTATTATTATTATTATTATTATTATTGATTATTATTATTATTAATTATTATTTTATTGTTTCTGTTATATATTATTATTATTATTATTAAATTACAGTGTTTATTTAGAAATTCTACGCCATTTAGGGTTACGATGCTTGGAGAATGAGAGGCAGTAGGCAGTAATATTCACTCCTTGGAAAAGTAGTAGAGAATCTCTAATTCCTCGGATCAACTCCTGGGAACGCTTGGAAGCACTTGACTTGTACTCGCTGGAACGCAGGCGAGAGAGATATATCATAATCCACACTTGGAAAATGCTTGAAGGAATGGTCCCGAATCTGCACACAGAAATCACTCCCTACTGGCGCCCCGCCTGTGGTACACTAAGAGAAAACACCATAAGTGTCCGGGGCCCAAGACTGTTCAACAGCCTCCCACCAAGCATAAGGGGAATTACCAGTAGACCCCTGGCTGCCTTCAAGAGGGAGCAGGACAGATACTTAAATTCGGTGCTGGATCAGTCGGGCTGTGGTTCGTACGTTGGACTACGTGCGGCCAGCAGTAACAGCCTGGTTGATAAGGCCCTGATCCACCAGGATGCCTGGTCGTGGACCGGGCCGCGGGGGCGTTGATCCCTGGAATACCCTCCAGGTAGACTCCAGGTAAGATCCCTGCACCTTCATCAAGGTACCTTCCTTCAAGGAAGGTACCTTGATGAAGGTACCTTGATGAAGGTACCTTGAGGAAGGTACCTTGAGAGGATAAGGTACCTTGATGAAGTTAGGTCCATAGACCGGACACCTTCCCCAGACATCGGTCGAAAAAATAAAAATATTCACTATCTTTAAGATGTATAAACACATTTACAAATGTACACCTTTGAAATAGACAACAGTATTGCACACATTCATCATTGCAATTGCAGGAAAACCATATGTAATTTACGAAAGTATTAGTAACAGCATCGGGCGATAATAGAGTGCAGGAGACTGCCCTCTCATTGTACTTAACGACAATGAGGGTCGTTAAACGTCACGACCTACATAAAATACGACTTGCCAAGATCATCTCTGTGTGTATAGTTTAATAGATGATGTGAACACATTACTTCCTTTGGGCGGAGCGCAGATCTTCAGCCTTGATAAATAAAGAGAACTTCCTCTTTCCCCTTGAGGAGGGATCTTCAGGTAAGCTTCAAGAGTCCAAACACACCGCCTCCCTCTCTCTCTCTCTCTCTCTCTCTCTCTCTCTCTCTCTCTCTCTCTCTCTCTTCTCTTGCTGTAATGCTCTCTTTTACTGACGAGTAATTCAACTCATGTTCGTTGTGGTAGTGTGTTCACTCACGGGTGGGTGACACTCCCCATACTGTGTTTATAACAGTGTGTTCACTACAGAATGAGTGCCCATTCAACTCGTCTCTCGATATAAAAACAAATTACTGACTTAAACGAATTTACATGTATCATAATTTGCATGTATCATAATTTACATGTATCATAATGTTTTGTGTGTGCCGACAGCGTCCCTGGGTACGCTGGAAGTAGTTCCTGCCCAGTTGTTGGGTATATATATCACTTGTAAACAACACGGTTGAAAACCCCGGCTGACCAGCCACCCACAAACAGTCATTACCTGGACTGTCTCGTCTTGTGGTAATTATCCTCCTGATATTTCCCCCTATTCATCACTAGTTGTGTTGCACACTTAATAGCCTCGTTATTAATATCCGTTGCTAACGCTTTTTTTTTATTAAGGAGATGCCGTCTGTGGGATAGGTGGCGGCGTCAGGTTTGTCACTTTATTCAGTGGTGGTGCATCGTAATTCAGTGGTTAGTGACGCCCACTGTTGTTTGCGCTGAGTTATGGTGGTTGTCTGTTGAGTTGTGCGTTAGGAGAGGTCGTTTGTCAGCTGCACGTGGTAGGGTCGTTCAGGGTGGTATGGGAAGACTGCTGTTGACTTCTGTCATACATGTCAAAAAATAATAGAGACAGATTTCAGGCTGCACATTTTTGCTGAGACACCCCAGTGCCAGACGTGTTGAGACAGTTTTTCTTTGCCCCGTTATTCTCTACCACTGTCTTCTTCCCGTTTCTTCCTCTTTACCTATCCTTGCCCATCTATCCTATTTCACACCCGTTCTCCTCTTCTATTCCAGTTTCATTATTTACAGTTAGTTAGAAGTGTTTATAGATTAATATAACCTACCAAGCCTACCTTAGTTTAACCTAACCAAATCTATTCTAGACTAATCTAACCAAGCAGTCAATAGTCTAACCTGACCAAGCCAACCCTAGTCTAACCTAGCCAAATCTACCCAATTTCAATCTAACCAAGCCTACCTTAGTCTAACCTGAGCAAATCTACCCTAGTCTAACCTAACTATTTTGACAACTTTATACACACATACCCATCCAGTGGGTGGTAGTCAGAAGGTTACAGAGGTATACAATGGGTCCAGGGACTGGGCCGCAGAGTTTTGATACCTGGAGTCTACCTGGAGGGTATTCCTTGGATCAACGCCCCCGCAGCCTGGTCCATGACCAGGCCTCCCGGTGGATCAGGGCCTGATCAACCAGGCTGTTACTGCTGGCCGCACGTAGTCCAACGTACGAACCACAGCCCGGCTGATCCGGCACCGACTTTAGGTATCTGTCCAGCTCCTTCTTGAAGACAAGAGGAAGCTGGACAAGTTACAGTGGTAATGAACTATTTACATGTTTACATCTGGTCACAATCGTAATGAGTTATTTATGTAAACATTAATTAGGTCACATACACGCAAACGTAACCTAACCAAGCATACCTTAGTCTACAGGGTGTCCCCTAGTCTGACACCACAGGCTTTATCACAGTACACGTTCAATGTGTCCATCCTTACTGATACTTGAAGGCAGACCATTATGTCCAGTCAGGGAACAGTGAGTGGTAGCAGTAGTAGTGACGGTGTGATGTTTAATCCCCAAAATAGGGATTAAAGAAAGCCCCCGGTGTATATATACTGAGATACACACACAGTGGGTGGGTGCAACGTGGCGGTACACTGCAGGAAGTGTACTTAGCTATCGTAACGAAAATACTGACACCTTAGTGTAGAGTCTTGAGTGAAATACTGACACCAAGACTACTCACTCACATCTCTGAAATCATGCTAGCACATCTCTGATGAGAGTTGTGTCGGGGTCTGAGTGATGGACTATCTTTTAGATATCACAGAAGTTATAACACATCGAATATGGACAACAATTAAACTTTTATCTTTATCTTGAAGACGTTTCGCCCTCCACTGGCTTTTTCAATTTATGTATCTTATCGAAGTGTCTTATTTATGTATCTTATCGAAGTGTCTTATTTATGTATCTTATCGAAGTGTCTTATTTATGTATCCTCTTCATGTGTCTTATTCATCTACAAATGCAGTATAATTTAATCCTTTATTGACAACGTTTCGCCCACACAGTGGGCTTTATTGAGTCAGAGAGGATGTGCGTATATATAGGTAGCGTAGTGACGTGAGTGGTCAAGTGAGGGAAAGTTGAAGTTGACGCCAGAGTTGAGGTTGATCGCTGTGTAATACAATCCTCTGCAATGCTGCAATATCTTTGCATTTTTAATATTATAAAATACTGGCAATATCATTCTTGCCAGCGCTGCCACTCACCAGACTAGCGCAGCCTCTGAAACAGGGTGTTTTAAAATTATGGACCCACTTTCAAAGCAGTATATTGTTGAAAATGGGTCCATTGGTTTGAAACACCCAGTTTGTCACCTACGCAGATCAGTAACTCGATCTTGCTGAAATGAGACATTCACGAGTTATTTCATGAAAGTACATGTATTATGAAGTCCATAAATTATTAAGCCCATATATTATGAAGTCTATAAATTATTAAGCCCATATATTATGAAGCCCATCAATTATTAAGCCCATATATTATGAAGTCCATAAATTATTAAGCCTATATATTATTAAGACCACATATTATCCTTCACAAAGCTGGCTGATTGGCACATAAACAGAGCGAAATCAATTGAAGGTGTGAAGCCGTTCCAAAGAGGCATTCTCTAGCCATCGAGTGGAAACCAATATCCTAATTTGTTTAAATTTTACAATTTGTAACTTGCACATCTCAATAACAGAACAAATCTCCCTTGAGAAAATACACCAGCAGTTAAAGTTTAAAGACGATCAGAAAAAGCATTCTCCAGTTATGGGATGAAACCCAATAATCCCCATTTTAACTGTTAAAAATTGGCAAATTTGCATCTACACTGCCCTAATTATGCAATATTTTTTTTTAAGTTAGATTCAACATCCTTAAAAGTTTGAAGCCATTCAGATGAGGCATTTTCAGTTGAAACCTTCGTCTAAGTTACTCCAACGATGAGAGTCTGAAGCCGATCAGACGACTCGTTCTCTGGTTATCTCACAAGAACACTGGAATGAGAAGAAAATGCGATAGCTACTATAGATCTCACCTACAGTGGGATACTTACCTGTTACAACTGTTATCTACAGCATAAATACCTGGCTATCACACTAACTTAGAATAGCAGCATATAGACACCGAGAGGTGTATACCTATTCATGATTATTTTACGAATTAAAGTATTATTGACTAGTAGTAAACAGGTGACATGCAGCCTTAATGACTCTCATGTAGTCGATAGGCTTCAAATCTAATTAAAAAATACTCCATCTTAAAAAGGTGTTCCTCTTCTTAGGGTGGTAAGTAAGACGTTAAAGAATAATATTTATGACGGGATATTTAAACAGGTATACCGACAAGGAGCATACTTAGTGGTTGTTTAAATAGGTATCCCCAAAGGAGCATCCTTAGTGGTGCATATTTAGTAGTTTAAGCAGGTAAGACTGACCAGCTGTCTTACGTGTTCCCCAAACAGGAAGAAAGAGATTATCAATCTTGACAGAGTGCAATAAGTTGAGGTGATTTCTGTTGCACGTTCATACTGGCGGAGGTAGCACATCCCTGGATGATTGCTCTCTTTACCAGGCTAATATGTGGCTTGTAGATGGTTCATACATATTACAAGAGGGTAGTATATCTCCGGAAGGTTGCTGTCAATCATCCTACTACCTGGTGTATGTATGTTGCACACTCAGATACCAGGATGGTTGATACCTGCCAACCTTCCCCACTTCTAATAATAATAATAATAATATCTTTATTTCTACATGTACATGTATAAGGTATACAGGCCCAGCTATATCAATGACATACTATTATATAGAAAGTACCTGGTTATGCAGAACATATCGGGCAAATTAAGTTAATTTTGTCCCCAGGATGCGACCCACACCAATCGACTAACACCCAGGTATCTTTTTTACTGATAGGTGAAAATGGACATCAGGTACCTTAAGGAAACACATCCTAAAGTTTCCAGCCGGACCGGGGATCGACCCCTAGACCTCATTGTGTTGCCATGGAGCTACAGGACTAGCCAGTACCAGGATGGTAGTTCCTCCCTGGATGGACGTTCCTCTCTGGATGGTAGTTCCTCCCTGGATGGACGTTCCTCTCTGGATGGTAGTTCCTCCCTGGATGGTAGTTCCTCCCTGGATGGTAGTTCCCCTGATGGACGTTCCTCTCTGGATGGTAGTTCCTCCCTGGATGGTAGTTCCTCCCTGGATGGTAGTTCCTCCCTGGATGGACGTTCCTCTTTTGATGGTAGTTCCTCCCTGGATGGTAGTTCCTCCCTGGATGGTAGTTCCTCCCTGGATGGTAGTTCCTCCCTGGATGGTAGTTCCTCCCTGGATGGTAGTTTCTCCCTGGATGGTAGTTCCTCCCTGGATGGTAGTTTCTCCTGGATGGTAGTTCCTCCCTGGATGGTAGTTCCTCCTGGATGGTAGTTCCTCCTCGATGGTAGTTCCTCCCTGGATGGTAGTTCCTCCCTGGATGGTAGTTCCTCCCTGGATGGACGTTCTCTCTGATGGTAGTTCCTCCCTGGATGGTAGTTCCTCCCTGGATGGTAGTTCCTCCCTGGATGGACGTTCCTCTCTGGATGGTAGTTCCTCCCTGGATGGTAGTTCCTCCCTGGATGGTAGTTCCTCCCTGGATGGTAGTTCCTCCTGGATGGTAGTTCCTCCCTGGATGGTAGTTCCTCCCTGGATGGTAGTTCCTCCCTGGATGGTAGTTCCTCCCTGGATGGTAGTTCCTCCCTGGATGGTAGTTCCTCCCTGGATGGTAGTTCCTCCCTGGATGGTAGTTTCTCCCTGGATGGTAGTTCCTCCCTGGATGGTAGTTCCTCCCGATGGTTCTCCTGATGGTAGTCTCTGAGTGTTCCTCCCTGGATGGTAGTTTCCTGATGTAGTCTCCCTGGATGGTAGTTTCTCCTGGATGGTAGTTCCCGGATGGTGTTCCCTGGATGGTAGTTCCTCCCTCGATGGTAGTTCCTCCCTGGATGGTAGTTTCTCCCTGGATGGTAGTTCCTCCCTGGATGGTAGTTCCTCCCTGGATGGTAGTTCCTCCCTGGATGGTAGTTCCTCCCTGGATGGTAGTTCCTCCCTGGATGGTAGTTCCTCCCTGGATGGTAGTTCCTCCCTGGATGGTAGTTCCTCCCTGGATGGTAGTTCTCCCTGGATGGTAGTTCCTCCCTGGATGGTAGTTTCCTCCCTGGATGGTAGTTTCTCCCTGGATGGTAGTTCTCCCTGGATGGTAGTTCCTCCTGGATGGTAGTTCCTCCCTGGATGGTAGTTTCCTCCCTGGATGGTAGTTCCCCTGGATGGTAGTTCCTCCCTGGATGGTAGTTTCCTCCCTGGATGGTAGTTCCTCCCTGGATGGTAGTTCCTCCCTGGATGGTAGTTCCTCCCTGGATGGTAGTTCTCCCTGGATGGTAGTTCCTCCCTGGATGGTAGTTCTCCCTGGATGGTAGTTCCTCCCTGGATGGTAGTTCCCCCCTGGATGGTAGTTCCTCCCTGGATGGTAGTTCCTCCTGGATGGTAGTTTCCCTGGATGGTAGTTCTCCCTGGATGGTAGTTCCTCCCTGGATGGTAGTTCTCCCTGGATGGTAGTTCCTCCCTGGATGGTAGTTCCTCCCTGGATGGTAGTTTCTCCCTGGATGGTAGTTCCTCCTGGATGGTAGTTCCTCCCTGGATGGTAGTTCTCCCTGATGGTAGTTCCTCCTGGATGGTAGTTCCTCCCTGGATGGTAGTTCTCCCTGGATGGTAGTTTCTCCTGGATGGTAGTTTCTCCCTGGATGGTAGTTCCTCCCTGGATGGTAGTTTCTCCTGGATGGTAGTTTCTCCCTGGATGGTAGTTCTCCCTGGATGGTAGTTCCTCCCTGGATGGTAGTTCCTCCCTGGATGGTAGTTTCTCCCTGGATGGTAGTTCCTCCCTGGATGGTAGTTCCTCCCTGGATGGTAGTTCCTCCCTGGATGGTAGTTCCTCCCTGGATGGTAGTTTCTCCCTGGATGGTAGTTTCTCCCTGGATGGTAGTTCCTCCCTGGATGGTAGTTCCTCCCTGGATGGTAGTTCCTCCCTGGATGGTAGTTTCTCCCTGGATGGTAGTTCCTCCCTGGATGGTAGTTCCTCCCTGGATGGTAGTTCCTCCCTGGATGGTAGTTCCTCCCTGGATGGTAGTTTCCCCCTGGATGGTAGTTTCTCCTGGATGGTAGTTCCTCACTGGATGGTAGTTCCTCCCTGGATGGTAGTTCCTCCCTGGATGGTAGTTTCTCCCTGGATGGTAGTTCCTCCCTGGATGGTAGTTTCTCCCTGGATGGTAGTTCCTCCCTGGATGGTGGTTCCTCCCTGGATGGTTGATGTCTACCAACCTCCACGACGTAGTGGCCACACCATAACTTGACACCACGACCTTCGACATAGGTAAGGTCAGCTTCCTGTTGTCTCAGGTGATAAAGGTGCGGTCAGTTAAGCAACCTAGACCCCTAGATAATTTTCACTTACCTCGAGGAAGTGCCGAAGAGCAGGCAGTAACTGTCGGTGTCAGGTAAGTGACATTCTTAACACAGTAACCCAGAAATTATTCCAAACTAACAATTGTATTTAGTTTTCCATGCTATTTCAAGTTGAATTTTTTCCTGTATACTACTGTAGAATTCCTTACTGTTTTGTTTTTTGTGGAAATTG
>WNWK01001006.1:312500-340348 GCA_009830355.1 Cherax destructor | reverse complement strand
CAGTCCCTCCCCTACTTCAAACAATGCAGTCCTTGTCCTGCCTCATACAGTCCCTCCCCTACTTCAAACAATGCAGTCCTTGTCCTGCCTCATTCACTCCCTTACATTGGAGATCATACAGAGAAGGATGACAAAATTGATCTACTGTATAAGAAATCTTTAACAAGTAGACTGAGGACCCTGAAACTTTCCTCTCTTGAAAGATGTGGAATGAGGGGAGGCATGACAAAAGTATACAAATGGTAGACGGGAATAAATAAAGGAAACGCAAATAGAGAATTGAGGATATCCAACCAAACAAGAACACAAGGTAATGGATTCAAATTAGATAAGCTTATATTTAGAAAGGACGTAGAAAAGTATTGGTTTGGCAATAGAAGTCAATGAGTGGAACAACCTGCCAAGTAGGTCATAGAAACCAAAACATTACGTAGTTTTAAAAATAGGTCAGACAAACACACAAGTGAGAAGGGTTGGATTTTAATGTGACCTGCAGAGAGTAGGTTAGTAGGGTTGTTGAAGCTTCCATTTTACGGGGGTTTAAGAATAGTGAAAAAGGTTGGATTTGAGAAGGACCTGCCAAGTACGGGCCAGTAGTCCCACTACAGTGTTCCTCCATTCATGTGTCCTTCAATTCGTCCCAAAGAGCCCAGCTTCCAAACAGACTTACCTCCTTAGAAAGCAGGTACCAATCTTCCAACCAGACTTACCCCTATAGAAAGCAAGTACCAATCTCCCAAACAAACACAACTCCTTAAAAATTGGGCAACAGCTTCCCCATAAACAATACAAATATACATATATATAAGAAAACACCAACATTAGTAAGTACATCACGATAGCTAAAAGAAAAGACAGTTAAGTCATGCCTTTATAGATGATAATTTGGGAGGTTACTCACGAGTGGTCCGACCGTGTGCTGTGGCAAGGAAACAAACATCTATATATATGTATCAAGTTATGATTTTATGTGGGAGCACTGCACTGGTAGTTACTGTGGGTGATACAAGACTTTTGTAGTTACTGTAGGGAATACAAGACTCTGGTAGTTACTGTGGGAATACAAGATTCTGGTAATTATTGTGGGAATACAAGACTGGTAGTTACTGTGGGAATACAAGTCTGGTAGTTACTGTGGGAATACAAGACTTTTGTAGTTACTGTAGGGAATACAAGACTCTGGTAGTTACTGTGGGAATACAAGATTCTGGTAATTATTGTGGGAATACATGACTCTGGTAGTTACTGTGGGAATACATGACTCTGGTAATTACTGTGGGAATACATGACTCTGGTAATTACTGTGGGAATACAAGACTGGTAGTTACTGTGGGAATACAAGACTGGTAGTTACTGTGGGAATACAAGACTTTTGTAGTTACTGTAGAGAATACAAGACTCTGGTAGTTACTGTGGGAATACAAGACTGGTAGTTACTGTGGGAATACAAGACTTTTGTAGTTACTGTGGGAATACAAGACTCTGGTTGTTACTGTGGGAATACATGATTCTGGTAATTACTGTGGGAATACATGACTCTGGTAGTTAATGTGGGAATACATGATTCTGGTAATTACTGTGGGAATACAAGACTGGTAGGTAATGTGGGAATACAAGACTCTGGTAGGTAATGTGGGAATACAAGACTCTGGTAGGTAATGTGGGAATACAAGACTCTGGTAGGTAATGTGGGAATACAAGACTCTGGTAGGTAATGTGGGAATACAAGACTCTGGTAGGTAATGTGGGAATACAAGACTCTGGTAGGTAATGTGGGAATACAAGACTCTGGTAGGTAATGTGGGAATACAAGACTCTGGTAGGTAATGTGGGAATACAAGACTCTTTTAGGTAATGTGGGAATAATACAAGACTCTGGTAGGTAATGTGGGAATAATACAAGACTCTGGTAGGTAATGTGGGAATACAAGACTCTGGTAGGTAATGTGGGAATACAAGACTCTGGTAGGTAATGTGGGAATACAAGACTCTGGTAGGTAATGTGGGAATACAAGACTCTGGTAGGTAATGTGGGAATACAAGACTCTTTTAGGTAATGTGGGAATAATACAAGACTCTGGTAGTTATTGTGGGAATAATACAAGACTCTGGTAGTTATTGTGGGAATAATACAAGACTCTGGTAGTTATTGTGGGAATAATACAAGACTCTGGTAGTTATTGTGGGAATAGAACAGACAAGAAACTGGAACAACAAGTCTTCATCTCGTCTTTGACTTCTGGCTTCAAGAATACATAGATTTGTATGTATTTTATGCCCCTCGGCATACAATATATGACTTTTGACTACGAGAGTTATTATGACTGCAGATCACCTGTACTCAACCAGTCAACACTATACCAACACAACCAGTCAACACTATACCAACACAACCAGTCAACACTATATCAACACAACCACAAGTACGACCACCACCATCGCAACTACAACCGCCTCCACCACCACTACCACTGCTACCACCACTACCACTGCTACCACCACAACCACAACCACCACAACCACCACTACCACCACTACCGCCACTACCACCACCGCCACTACCACCACTACCACCACTACTACCACCACCACTACTACCACCACCATCACCAGTATCACCACTACCACCACCATCACCAGTATCACCACCACCATCACCAGTATCACCACTACCACCACTACTATCACCAGTATCACCACTACCACCACTACTATCACCAGTATCACCACTACCACCACTACTACCACCACTACTACCACCACTACTACCACCACTACTATCACCACTACTATCACCACCACCACTATCACCACTACTATCACCACCACCACCACTACCACCACTACTATCACCACCACCACCACTACCACCACTACAACCACTATTATCACCACCACTATCACCACCACCATCACCACCACCACTACTATCACCACCACTATCACCACCACCACTACCACCACTACTATCACCACCACTATCACCACCACCACTACCACCACTACTATCACCACCACTATCACCACCACCACTACCACCACTACTATCACCACCACTACCACCACCACCATCACTACTATAACCATCACCCCCACCAAAACTACAGACACCATTACTGTTGGTGGTGCTAGTATTTGTAGCACCACTGCTACAAATACAAGCACCACCAACGAAGACATAATGACGCAACAAAGACAAATCAATGATGCAACAAAGGCACATCAATGACGCAACAAAGGCACATCAATGACGCAACAAAAACAAATCAATGACGCAAGAAAGGCACATCAATGACGCAAGAAAGGCACATCAATTACGCAACAAAGGCACATCAATGACCCAAGAAAGGCACATCAATGACGCAACAAAGGCACCTACAACAAACACATAAAGACGAAACCAAGCTAGGCTTCATCAGAGAATGTTTCGCTCTGCCTTATTTTTTCCTGTTTCCCTCCCCGTTTCCCTCCCTGCTTCCCTCCCTGCTTAATTGTTTCCCTCCCTGCTTCCTTGCTGCACTCCCTGTCTCCCTCCTTGGCTTCCTGCTTCTTTCCTTATCTCCCTGATTCCCTGCCTCCATGTCTCCTTCCCTCCTTGCCAGTAAACAGGGTAACACTGTCAGGGTGAGGCAGTGTAACCTCCCTCATCATGGGACAAACATTTACGTTCACCTCAGTAAATACTTCACAGTCTCTGCTGTATAGATAATCCCCCTGACTTCCAAAACTCTCGACCCTCACACTTAACTTGCCAGAGATAACTTTCAAAACTTAGACGTGTAAAGCTATCTATAGATCAAAGAAGTACCTAAAGATATGATTTTTTTGAAAACTTACTTTGAAAATTTATATATATATATATATATATATATATATATATATATATATATATATATATATATATATATATATATGTCGTGCCAAAAAGGTAAAATTGGTCAATTAGCATATATTTTTTCATTTATGTTAATGTAAAATTAATGATTTTGTACCAAAAGAACCTTAGAAAACTTACCTAACCTTATTATAACAAGCGCAATTTAATTTAGCCTAATCCAACTAAATATATTTTAGGTAAGTTGACAATAATTTCATAATAAACAAACACAATGAAATATTTGTTTTTCGTTAGGTTCAGAATGATTTTTGCGAAATTATTGCATACACAAATTTTCGCTTGTCTTATATGGCAAGAAGAGCTTTGCTATTTAAGCCAAAATAGCAAGTTTTACCTATTCGGCACGAGTGAGTGAGTGTGTGTAACTACTGAGGTTCCTCAAGGGTCAGCAGTAATACCTGTATCATACTGATTGCAGGTTAATGACCTTTATTTTAGTAATTACCTCGTAATTAACCTCATTTTCGGATGATTCAACGATAATGAGAACACAATCCAAAGAAGATGAGTGAAGGTGACAACATGCAGAGGAGGAGTTGAGGAATAGTCGGATAAAGCTGGGAAATGGGGCAAGGGGGCCGAAAACTGAGCACCACCTGGTGAGAAAGGTACATAAGGGCTCAGCTGGAAGGTTAACACCCAGATAAGTCATAGAGATGTTAGGAAATGCTTCTTTAGCATTAGGGTGATCAGCGAGTGGAACTATTCATACAATATCCATACATAGTTTTAAGAATAGGTATGACACGGTTCACACAACCAAAAGAGAGTGAATCGGGTAGAGGCCGCAGGAGAGGTGGAACAAAGAGCTAAGACTTGACCCCTGTAAACCACATATAGGTGAAATAGTGAGGTGGACACAGTGAAGAGGCGGGGTCAGGAGCTGTGACTAAACACCTGCAACCACAACTAGGTGAGTACACACATGTGTATATTAAGACTGTCTCCTCTATTGCAACTTTCTTCTAGCAACTTTCTTCTGGTGTTGTCAAGTTGATATAGCAATGGGGCTCAACGTCAAGTTGATGACTTAAACACGTAACATCTGGGTATATTTATTATATAGACGTTTCGCCCGCCTGTGCTCAAAACGTACTCCTAGACTGAGGGACTGATTACCTCATGCAATACTGTCTTCTATATGCAATTCTGCGAGGCTGGGAGACTGATACCCGGATGTTGCATATGATTCCAGTTGTTCACGTTCTTGTAGTCCCAGGAAGGTAGTAGAGAGAAATAAGTCAGAAAATCAGTTTCCATTGTACGTGCCCGTGTCCGTGCAGGCCATAACTCAACCAGAACAAGGTCAACGTGTTGAAACTAGGAACGGGGATTAACCTTGTTATAACCCACATGCAATGTGTTTTTGAGAGGTGAATGTCAGAGGTTAACGTCAGAGGGTTACCAGGTATGACAGGTACGTCCTGTTAATTTACTCATTAACTCTCTTACTTGTCTGCATTTGTTATTCTCTTTCGTGGGAGACTTGACACTAACAAACACACAATAACAGGCATGGAGAAACTGATACAAGCAACAAGCTGTAGGTAACAATACCAGAATAGAGAGGGGCACTACAGGAGGCCAGTGTTGATGCACAAAGCAAATGTACCTTCATCACTTAGAAGAAATAGCTAGATAAGAATAATTATCGTATTTATGGATTTAGAGAAGACAAAATAAGGTGGATAAGGGAGCCAGGTGGTAGGTGATATAAACGTAAGAAATAATGGTTGGGTATCATAAGTCGTAAACAAGAAAATGTATGAGGTGGTCGTTATTAAAGGTTGTAAAAAATGAATTTACGAGACTAGTGAGGCTTAGTTTACGTCCCCCCTTTCCCTAGGTGTTAGGCCTTCCCTAGGTGTCAAGGCCTCCCCTAGGTGTTAGGCTGTGTGAGAGAGAAGGGAACTCTTTATTAACGAGGTTGTAAAAGTGAATGTGAGAGCCAGGTTAAAAGTTGATGGATCTGTTATAGAGAGTTACCAGTGTTGCTTTGTGTGGGGGACTCTGCTTGCTAAGTTTCTGTAGACAACTTGCTAAGTTTCTGTAGACAACTTGCTAAGTTTCTGTAGACAACTTGCTAAGTTTCTGTAGACAACTTGCTAAGTTTCTGTAGACAACTTGCTAAGTTTCTGTAGACAACTTGTGTTTCTGTAGACAACTTGTAGTTTCTGTAGACAACTTGCTAAGTTTCTGTAGACAACTTGCTAAGTTTCTGTAGACAACTTGCTAAGTTTCTGTAGACAACTTGCTAAGTTTCTGTAGACAACTTGCTAAGTTTCTGTAGACAACTTGCTAAGTTTCTGTAGACAACTTGCCAAGTTTCTGTAGACAACTTGCCAAGTTTCTGTAGACAACTTGCCAAGTTTCTGTAGACAACTTGCCAAGTTTCTGTAGACAACTTGCCAAGCTTCTGAGACAACTGCAGTTCTGAAGACAACTTGCAGTTTCTGAAGACAACTTGCCAAGTTTCTGAAGACAACTTGCCAAGTTTCTGAAGACAACTTGCCAAGTTTCTGAAGACAACTTGCCAAGTTTCTGAAGACAACTTGCAAGTTTCTGAAGACAACTTGCCAAGTTCTGAAGACAACTTGCCAAGTTTGAAGACAACTTGCCAAGTTTCTGAAGACAACTTGCCAAGTTTCTGAAGACAACTTGCCAAGTTTCTGAAGACAACTTGCCAAGTTTCTGAAGACAACTTGCCAAGTTTCTGAAGACAACTTGCCAAGTTTCTGAAGACAACTTGCCAAGTTTCTGAAGACAACTTGCCAAGTTTCTGAAGACAACTTGCCAAGTTTCTGAAGACAACTTGCCAAGTTTCTGAAGACAACTTGCCAAGTTTCTGAAGACAACTTGCCAAGTTTCTGAAGACAACTTGCCAAGTTTCTGACACTGCCAGTTTCTGAAGACAACTTGCAAGTTTTGAAGACAACTTGGAGCTGCAAGAAGTTGAAGACAACGAAGGTTTGAACAAGTTTCTGAAGACAATGAAGTTGTAGAAAAGTAGAGAGGCAATCTGAAGTTGAAAGAAAAAGAGGTGAGACTGGAGGTGAGAATGGAAGGATGAAATATTGAGGTATTGAGAGTGGAGAAAAAGACAAAATCTTCTCTATTTCGATTAAATCCATCAAATATACATTAAATTTTATATCCACGTTCATGTATGTTCATGTATGTAATATATATATATATATATATATATATATATATATATAAAGTTAATCTAACCAGGTAATCCAGCTAGACCCATTATTAGCTCCATAGGTTCAGTTTTCTATAAATTATATAAATGGCTATTAGATATTTTGAGCCCAATTGTTGGTAAAATTTATAACTTTAATGTTAAAAATAATATTTAGTTGATAGATTTAAATGATTACAATATGGTTCATTTTGATGTCACTTCTTTGTTTACAAAAGTTCCAGTTGATAATTTATTAATTTCTTATCTGAAGATCTTGTTAATTACGATTTATCATTGCCAGTACGTACAATTATTGAGTTTATTAAACTCTGTATTGTTGATGCAAAGTTTGTGTTTAATGGCGAGTTTTGCTCTCAGAAGTTTGGTATGGCTATGGGAAATCCTCTCTCACCTGTCCTTAGCAATTTGTACATGGAATATTTTGAAACAAGACTTTTAACAAAATCCTTCCCAACAGAAGGATGAACCAGTAGTTAAGGAAGTAATAAAGACAAAGCTAAAAGAAATTGAAGGATAACACTGATAGTTTCTTTCTAATGGTGAAACTGACATGTCCATAGTCAGTATATATAGTGCCTAGATATGTTAAGTACCACCATCACTACCATCATCACCACCACCACCACTACAATCACCACTACCATCACCATCACTACCATCATCACCACCACTACCATTATCACCACTACAATCACCACTACAATCCCCAACACTACCATCTCTACAATCACCACTACAGTCATCACCACTACAGTCACCATCACTACCATCATCACCATCACTACCATCATCACCATCACTACCATCATTACCATCACTACCATCATTACCATCACTACCATCATTACCATCACTACCATCACCATCACTACCATCATTACCATCACTACCATCATTACCATCACTACCATCATCACCATCACTACCATCATTACCATCATCACAACCACCATCACCACCATCACCATCACCACCATCTCAGTGGTATCTCCAGCTGTGAGAATTTTCATCAATATTTAACGATTCTCAGAAGGAAATCCCCCGAGTCCTTTATCTTATACTGCAGCATCCACATCTCTCCCTCCCCCCTCTGTCACCCCCTTCCCTCCTCCCCTCATCCCCTCCCTCCCCCTCACATCTCCCTCTCATCCCATCTCAGCCACCTCTCTCATCCCCTCATCCACCTCCTCTTCCCCTCATCCCCCTACGTCTCTACATCCACAGCAGGACTCGAACCTGCAAACTCTGTATCAGAGTCCACAGTACTTTACCACGGAGCCAGACCCCAGATAAGTATGGGCGCTTAGTCAGAACTAGACGATGTTTACCCATACCCTGGGGCACCAGGCTTCCGTTTGTAAATAATTTCGCCTGTCTGTGAATTGTTAAGTATTTCAAATCTCTTTCGTTGTCCACTGCATGTGGCAGGGTTTGATGAAATAACTTTGAAAGCAAGCCTGGTGCCCCGGGGTATGGGGAAACATCGGCTAGGCGCCCATACTTATCTGGGGTCTGGCTCCGTGGTAAAGTACTGTGGACTCTGATACAGAGTTTGCAGGTTTGAGTGTGTGTATGGTGTATTTGTCTATGTTGTTAGTTGTCAGAGGCTTCTGTCGATAAACACTTGGGTGTGTTTTATGTGTTTAGGGCTGTGTGTGTGGGGCTGTGTGTGTGGGGCTGTGTGTGTGGGGCTGTGTGTGTGGGGCTGTGTGTGTGGGGCTGTGTGTGTGGGGCTGTGTGTGTGGGGCTGTGTGTGTGGGGCTGTGTGTGTGGGGCTGTGTGTGTGGGGCTGTGTGTGTGGGGCTGTGTGTGTGGGGGCTGTGTACTCACCTAATTGTGGTTGCAGGGGTCGAGACTCAGCTCCTAGCCCCGCCTCTTCGCTGTCCGCTACTGGGTCTCCTCTCCCTGCTCCATGAGCTTTATCATACCTTGTCTTAAAGCTATGTATGGTTCCTGACTCCACTATATCGTTTGCTAGACTATTCCACTTCCTGACTATTCTATGGCTGAAGAAATGCTTCTTAACATCCCTTTGACTCATCTGAGTCTTCAGCTTCCAGTTGTGTCCCCTTGTTTCTGTGTTCCTTCTCTGGAACATCCTGTCCCTGTCTACCTTGTCGATTCCCCGCAGTATTTTGTATGTCGTTATCATGTCTCCTCTAACCCATCTGTCCTCCAGTGTTGTTAGTCCTATTTCCCTCCACCTTTCTTCATAGGACAGTCCCCTGAGTTGTGGAACTAGCCTTGTTGTAAACCTTTGCACTTTCTCTAATTTCTTGACGTGCTTGAACAGGTGTGGGTTCCAGACTGGTGCTGCATATTCTAGTATGGGCCTGACGTACACGGTGTACAGTGTCTTGAACGATTCCTTGTTAAGGTAACGGAACGCTAATCTTAGGTTTGCCAGTCGCCCATATGCTGCCGCAGTTATCTGGTTGATGTGTGCCTCCGGAGACGTGCTTGTGGCTGTGTGTGTGTGGCTGTGTGTGTGTGGCTGTGTGTGTGTGGCTGTGTGTGTGTGGCTGTGTGTGTGTGGCTGTGTGTGTGTGGCTGTGTGTGTGTGGCTGTGTGTGTGTGGCTGTGTGTGTGTGGCTGTGTGTGTGGGGCTGTGTTTGTGGCTGTGGCTGTGTGTGTGTGGCTGTGTGTGTGTGGCTGTGTGTGTGGGGCTGTGTGTGTGGCTGTGTGTGTGTGTTTGTGGCTGTGGCTGTGTGGCTGTGTGGCTGTGTGTGTGTGGCTGTGTGTGTGTGTGTGGCTGTGTGTGTGGCTGGCTGTGTGTGTGTGTGGCTGTGTGTGTCTGGCTGTGGATGTGTGGCTGTGGCTGTGTCTGTGGCTGTGTGGCTGTGGCTGTGTGTGTACTCACCTAGTTGTACTCACCTAGTTGTGGTTGCAGGGGTTGATTCATAGCTCCTGACCCCGCCTCTTCACTGGCCGCTACTGGGTCACTCTCCCTGCTCCATGAGCTTTATCATACCTCTCCTTAAAGCTATGTATGGAACCTGCCTCCACTACATCGCTTCCCAAGCTATTCCACTTCCCGACCACTCTGACTGAAGACATACTTCCTAACATCCCTGTGATTCATTTGAGTCTTCAACTTCCAACTGTGTCCCCTTGTTGCTGTGTTCCATCTCTGGAACATTCTGTCTCTGTCCACCTTGTCTATTCCTCTCAGTATCTTATATGTCGTTATCATGTCCCCCCTATCTCTCCTGTCCTCCAGTGTCGTCAGGTCGATTTCCCTTAACCTCTCCTCGTAGGACATACCCCTTAGGTCCGGGACTAGTCTTGTTGCAAACCTTTGCACTTTCTCTAGCTTCTTTACGTGCTTGGCTAGGTGTGGTTTCCAAACTGGTGCTGCATACTCCAGTATGGGCCTAACGTACACAGTGTACAAGGTCCTGAACGATTCTTTATTAAGATGTAGGAATGCTGTTCTTAGGTTTGCTAGGCGCCCGTATGCTGCAGCAGTTATTTGGTTGATGTGCGCCTCAGGAGATGTGCCTGGTGTTATACTCACCCCAGGACTGTGGCTGTTAGTTACCATTTTGTCCTAGACACATGTCGATTAGACACTAGGCCTGTTGTGTGTGTGTGTGTGTGTGTGTGTGTGTGTGTGTGTGTGTAACGAAACACTTCGAAATGTTTCGGCCCTGCCGGGAATTGAACCCGGGCCCTCCGTGCGTGAAGCAAGAGCGCTAGCCACCATGTGTGTGGGTGTGTGTGTGTGTGGCTGTGTGTATGTGGCTGTGTGGGAATAGTTTAAGTTGTTTTATGCTTTGTTTCAGTTTTTAATTCCTCCTTTTTCCCCCATGGTGTTGTCAGTGGTCCTCTGGAAGACTTGGTTTATATCAGTGGTCCTCTGGAAGACTTGGTTTATATCAGTGGTCCTCTGGAAGACTTGGTTTATATCAGTGGTCCTCTGGAAGACTTGGTTTATATCAGTGGTCCACTGGAAGACTTGGTTTATATCAGCTTGGAGAGGTCACCATGTCTTCAGTGGATGCCACTCTCATACAGATTCCAGTATCATCCGCTGAGGATAATATGATGCTATGGTGTCTGTCTACACCAATAACTTCACCTCACCTGTAAAGAGAGATGTTCGGGAGTCTTTCTCTTGTAATAGGTATTTCATGTTATATACGTGTACAGACTGTTGTACAGATCTTTGTGGTAGCCCAATTGTTACCTTTGACCATGGTAAGTTAGGTAAGGTTTGTCAGGAAACAGGACAAGTTCAGTGATGTACTACGTCCTTCCCAGTCTTGTTCGTGTCATACTCACGTCATTCTTCTGATGTGACATGTTTGGTACAGATATTGTTGTCGCTGTTGTCAGTCTGGATATGCGTTTAAGAGTCTCATCTCATCCATGCATAATTCATTTCTCACTCTTCTGTCCACTGTTCTTTAGTTCCCTCTTGTTCACGTCTCTCTTTTCAGCTATTCACTTTTTTTTCCTCTCCTAGTCATCCCTTTTTGTAGTTTTTCCCCCAATTCTCCTGCACTTTTCATGTTTTCCTCTCTACATATTTCAGCGAACCACTGGTTCTCTCTGGTTTCGTTATTCCCTATTTTTCTCCTGGTTTTTAAGTTCCTCCCTCCTCCCACATCATGTTTTGGCTGAATCGTCATTCTATATTTAACAAATCCTTCATTTCTCGTCCCCAATGGACTACCTGGAGTCTACCTGGAGTAGGTAGACTCCAGGTAGGACTAAATTCAGGAATTCTTTGTTTTCTATAGTCTTCTAAAAGATGATTCGCAAAATCGTTTAAACACTATTGCAAATAAATCACAGAAGGGTAGGGTTCGAACTGTTGGCATGCGAGTCCTGAAACTCACAAACCCTCTTCTAAAAGATGGTTTGTCTCTACAAAACCCTCTCTTGGCCATTCTCCTCTGCAGTGGTCTACGTTGTAGACCACTGTAGACTCTGCAACACCGACAAGATGATGAATAAGACACAGGTGCAACATTTGGGTACCTTTGTTGCCGGTGTGTATGTTGATTGCACAGCAGGTTGCTGATTCTGTCTAATCCAAAGGTGCCTGTTACACAACAGACATTGAAGGAAGTGAAGAGATAGATAAGACAGTTACCTCTGAATTCAACTGAAGCCTCATGTGTGGGCGATACGTTTCGACAATCACAGTAACAAAGTCTTGCAAATGTCTCATTCTTCCTCTTCAAGTCTTGAAGGAACTCGAAGCTCTGTACTGTATTTCTGCATTTAGTCCATTTCTGCATGTAAGGGCTTCTCACAGTCTATTTCTGCATGTAAGGGCTTCTCACAGTCTATTTCTGCATGTAAGGGCTTCTCACAGTCTATTTCTGCATGTCAGGTCTAGTCCTGCTCCTTGCTTTCTCTCTCTCTCTCTCTCTCTCTCTCTCTCTCTCTCTCTCTCTCTCTCTCTCTCTCTCTCTCTCTCTCTCTCTCTCTCTCTCTCTCCTTGGCATGACACACAAAGCTTGCCAATTTTTTTACCTCTTCTACGTGATTCTTGTTCTTCGGTCTGAAATAAATCCCTTCCAGTCTCAGACATCAGGTCTGAGACCAGGTCATGGGGGTGATGGTCTCCACAATCACTTACAGATTACCGTAAATTCAGTTTATGGCTAAAATCCCTCATGGTAAGTGGCATTGTTTCGACCACTATGGCTCTTGTTTCTTCTTGTCTTGGTCTCCTGCTGTTTAGTGAGAGGTTGTAAATAATTGCTAAAACTACTTTGGTTCCACCAGTTCTTGAAGTATCTTATATTTACTTATTTGACTTAGGTCTCTTTAATTCTCTCGTGCCTTTTAAATTGTATAAAATTCTTCTTCACAGTGTCATTCCTCTTAACAGTGCCACTCCTTATTAGTGCCAATCCTCTTAATATCACTTCTCTTTCTTTCCCTGATACTTAATATCCTGTTCATGTAACCTTAGTTTCGTCTCTGTTAGAGCTATGATGTCTGGGTTGGCTTCTGCTGTTCTTACATTTAGTTCACCTCTGTTCTTTGACATCTGTCGTGGTGAAACTAACTTTGAATTTCCCGTCTCTTACTATGCTTTGAAATATCTGCATTTCTTTATCTTTGGTCGTTGCTTTTGAGTGATTGGAAGAGCTGTGGTGTGTGAGATAAAGATATGGAAAATTATATATATATATATATATATATATACACCGTGACTGGAACAATACACACAGAACCCTCACACAGCGTGACCAATTAATGGTGTGTATAGGACCGAAACGCCGTCATAAGTTGTTTCTATGTGCGGGTTATTTGTGCAATTGTAAGTCATGACAGACACACACGAGCTACGTGGCCTTCATGACGCGCCCTCTGCAGGGACACAGAAATGTGTCTTGCAGGTTGTAATGTTAAACCTCTGGTTTATGTGCGATGTTAACCCAGTTTTATGAAATGTAAGAGAGATAACGTAAATAATTCGGACCCCGGCTGGAAAGATGTCTCGGGCCGAGACCCAAATTTTTAGCTGGTCTCTCTGGTTCATAAAAGTGTGTTTGTCACATAATCCTGGATAATTGTTCTCTCTCTCTCTCTCTCTCTCTCTCTCTCTCTCTCTCTCTCTCTCTCTCTCTCTCTCTCTCTCTCTCTTTCTTATTCTCTCTCTCTGCACATCGTTAGTACCACAAACAACAAGGACAGTCAACAACAACAAGAATATTCAAAACAATAACAAAATCTCTTTAACATCTCCAATGAAGAGGAAAATTAAAAGGAAGATGAAGGAAGAGGAGGAAGATGAAGGAAGAGGAGGAAGATGAAGGAAGAGGAGGAAGATGAAGGAAGAGGAGGAAGATGAAGGAAGAGGAGGAAGATGAAGGAAGAGGAGGAAGATGAAGGAAGAGGAGGAAGATGAAGGAAGAGGAGGAAGATGAAGGAAGAGGAGGAAGATGAAGGAAGAGGAGGAAGATGAAGGAAGAGGAGGAAGATGAAGGAAGAGGAGGAAGATGAAGGAAGAGGAGGAAGATGAAGGAAGAGGAGGAAGATGAAGGAAGAGGAGGAAGATGAAGGAAGAGGAGGAAGGTGAAGGAAGAGGAGGAAGATGAAGGAAGAGGAGGAAGATGAAGGAAGAGGAGGAAGATGGAGGAAGGTGAAGGAAGAGGAGGAAGATGAAGGAAGAGGAGGAAGGTGAAGGAAGAGGAGGAAGATGAAGGAAGAGGAGGAAGATGAAGGAAGAGGAGGAAGATGAAGGAAGAGGAGGAAGATGAAGGAAGAGGAGGAAGGAAGAAAACGTGGAAGGTCATCTAAGTGGATTTGTGTGTGTGTGTGTGTGTAACTCACAATCGTGAGGTCTTGTGTTAATGTTAATATTTTTAAGCACACATGTAATATAAATATTTTGAAACTATCGGTTGGTATCGGCCGGTTTTTCATCGATTCCGTAAAAATGGCCGATACCGATACTTTAGCACATACCTATATATATATATATATATAATATATATATATATAATTTATACACACACACACAGGTACCAGAAAACCGAGGGAGTAGGGTGCACCAGCAAGTGCTGGACACACTGCATACAACAGAGTATAAGGTGAAGAAAATGCTAGGTGAACTAGATACCTGGAAGGAGGTGGGCCCAGATAACATCTCTCCATGGGTCCTGAGAGAGGGAGCAGAGGCACTGTGTGTGCAACTAACAATAATCTCCAATAAATCTATTGAAACGTCAACTAGCTGAGGTATACGACAGCAAACATAGTCTCAATTTATAAGAAAGGTGACAGACAGGCAGCACTAAACTACAGACCTGTGTCCCTGACATGTACGTAAAGTTATGGAGAAGATTATCAGGAGAAGAGTGGTGGAGCACCTACAAAGGAATGGGCTCATACACGACAACCAGCATAGCTTCAGGGAAGGGAAATCCTGAATCACAAACCTACTGGAGTTCTACGATAAGGTAACAGAAGTAAGGCAGGAGAGAGAGGGATGGGTAGACTGCATCTTCTTGGACTGCAAGAAGGCTTTCGATATAGTATCACACAAGAGACTGATTGAAAAGCTAGAGGAGCAGGCAGGAATAGGAGGGAAAGTACTGCAATGGATCAGGGAATAACTGACAGGAAGGAAACAACGTGTGTCGGTCTGAGACGAGGTGTCAGTGGATGCCTGTGTCGAGTAAGGTTCCATAAGGGTCAGTCCTAGGTTCGGTGCTGTTTCTAGTATATGTGAATGACAAGACTGAAGGGATAGATTCAGAGGTGTCCCTGTTTGCAGACGATGTGAAGCTAATGAGAATAATACAAGTGGACGAGGATCAGGTAAGCCAGCAAGGAGATCTGGACAGGCTGCAAGCCTGGTCGCACAAATGGTCATGAAGTTTGGGGAAGGACAAAGAAGACCGCAGATGGAGTATAGCCTAGGAGGTCAAAGGCTGCAAAACTCACTCAAAAAGGATCTTGGGGTGAGCATCATACCGAGCACATCTAAGACGCATATCAACAAAATAACCGCTACAGCATATGGGCGCCTGGCAAACCTAAGAATAGCGTTTCGACATCTAAGTAAGGAGTTATTCAAGACACTGTACACTGTGTACGTCAGGCCCATATTAGAGTATTCAGCACCAGTATGGAACCCACACCTTGTCAAACACGTAAAAAATTGGAGAAAATGCAAAGGTTTGCATCAAGACTAGTCCCGGAGCTGAGGGGTTTGTCCTACGAGGAGGTTAAGGGAACTCAACCTGAGGACACTGGAGAACAGGAGAGATAGGGGGAACATTATAACGACATAAAAAATACTGAAAGGAATTGACAATGTGGATAGGGACAGTTTGTTCCAGAGATGGGACACAACAAGGGGTCACAACTGGAAAATGGAAACTCAGATGAGTCACAGGGATGTTAGGAAGTATTTCTTCAGTCACAGAGATGTCAGAAATTGGAACAATCTGGAGAGTGATGTAATGGAGGCAAAATCCATACACAGCTTTAAGAAGTATGATAAAGCTCATGGAGAAGGGAGAGAGTGGATCTAGAGAGTGGGTTTGGCGAGTGGTTGGTGAGGTAGCGAATGTCCCAGGCAACATCCCCCCTCCCGTCATCTCTCAATGACTCGACCCCTGCAACCACAACTAGACGAGTACACACAAAATATCAGGTCGGGACAGGTGGTGACCATCTATGTAGATATCATGTACCCTCAGTTCATTCCCCCACCCTCCCCATCACCCTCTCAGCTCAGTTCATTTCCCCACCCTCCCCATCACCAGCTCAGCTCATTCCCCCACCCTTCCCATTACAATCTCAGCTCAGTTCATCCCCCCTCCCCATCACTCGCTCAGCTCATTCCCCCCTCCCCATCACTCGCTCAGCTCATTCCCCCTCCATCACCCAGCTCATTCCCTCCATCACCTCTCAGCTCAGCTCATTTCCCCTCCCTATCACCCTCTCAGCTCAGTTCATTCCCCCTCCCCATCACCTCTCAGCTCAGCTCATTCCCCCTCCCCATCACCCTCTCAGCTCAGTTCATTCCCCCTCCCCATCACCTCTCAGCTCAGCTCATTCCCCCTCCCCATCACCCTCTCAGCTCAGTTCATTCCCCCTCCCCATCACCCTCTCAGCTCAGCTCATTTCCCCTCCCCATCACCCTCTCAGCTCAGTTCATTCCCCCTCCCCATCACCTCTCAGCTCAGCTCATTCCCCTCCCCATCACCCTCTCAGCTCAGTTCATTCCCACTCCCCACCACCTCTCAGCTCATTCCCCCTCCCCATCACCCTCTCAGCTCAGTTCATTCCCCCATCACCTCTCATCTCAGCTCATTCCCCCTCCCCATCACCTCTCAGCTCAGCTCATTCCCCCTTTCCATCACCTCTCAGCTCAGCACATTCCACCCTCCCCATCACCTCTCAGATCAGCTCATTCCCCCTCCCCATCACCCTCTCAGCTCAGCTCATTCCGCCCTCCCCATCACCCTCTCAGCTCAGTTCATTCCCACTCCCCATCACCTCTCAGCTCAGCTCATTCCCCCTCCCCATCACCCTCTCAACTCAGTTCATTCCCTCTCCCCATCACCTCTCAGCTCAGTTCATTCCCCACTCCCCATCACCTCTCAGCTCAGCTCATTCCCCCTCCCCATCACCCTCTCAGCTCAGTTCATTCCCCATCACCTCTCCAGCTCATTCCCCCCCCCATCACCTCTCAGCTCAGCACATTCCACCCTCCCCATCACCTCTCAGCTCAGCTCATTCCCCCTCCTATCACCTCTCAGCTCAGCACATTCCACCCTCCCCATCACCTCTCAGCTCAGCTCATTCCCCCTCCCCATCACCCGCTCAGCTCATTCCCCCTCCCCATCACCCTCTCAGCTCAGCTCATTCCCCTCCCCATCACCCTCTCAGCTCAGCTCATTCCCCCTCCCCATCACCCTCTCAGCTCAGCTCATCCCCCTCCCCATCACCCTCTCAGCTCAGCTCATTCCCCACTCCCCATCACCTCTCGGCTCAGCTCATCCCCTCCCCATCACCCTCTCAGCTCAGATCATCCCCCTCCCCATCACCCTCTCAGCTCAGCTCATTCCCCTTCCCCATCACCTCTCAGCTCAGCACATTCCACCCTCCCCATCACCTCTCAGCTCAGCTCATTCCCCCTTCCCATCACCCTCTCAGCTCAGCTCATTCCCCCTCCCCATCACCCTCTCAGCTCAGTTCATTCCCCCATCACCTCTCAGCTCAGCTCATTCCCCTCCCCATCACCTCTCAGCTCAGCTCATTCCCCTCCCCATCACCCTCTCAGCTCAGCTCATTCCCCCTCCCATCACCCTCTCAGCTCAGCTCATTCCCCCTCCCCATACCCTCTCAGCTCAGTTCATTCCCCCTCCCCATCACCCTCTCAGCTCAGTTCATTCCCCCTCCCCATCACCCTCTCAGCTCAGTTCATTCCCCCTCCCATCACCCTCTCAGCTCAGTTCATTCCCCTCCCCATCACCCTCTCAGCTCAGTTCATTCCCCCTCCCCATCACCCTCTCAGCTCAGTTCATTCCCCCTCCCCATCACCCTCTCAGCTCAGTTCATTCCCCCTCCCCATCACCCTCTCAGCTCAGTTCATTCCCCCTCCCCATCACCCTCTCAGCTCAGTTCATTCCCCCTCCCCATCACCCTCTCAGCTCAGTTCATTCCCCCTCCCCATCACCCTCTCAGCTCAGTTCATTCCCCTCCCCATCACCCTCTCAGCTCAGTTCATTCCCCTCCCCATCACCCTCTCAGCTCAGTTCATTTCCCCCTCCCCATCACCCTCTCAGCTCAGTTCATTCCCCGCTCCCCATCACCCTCTCAGCTCAGCTCATTCCCCTCCCATCACCTCTCAGCTCAGCTCAAACTTTCAGTTCTCTGATCTCTGTCCAAACTTTATCTCGCACTCCGAAAAATTCCTAGCTAAAATATCATGGGTTAAAGAGTAGTGGAGTAGTGTGTGAGTGAGTGCGTGTGTGTGAGTGCGTGTGTGTGTGAGTGGTGTGTGTGTGTGTGTGTGTGTGTGTGTGTGTGTGTGTGTGAGTGGTGTGTGTGTGTGTGTGTGTGTGTGTGTGTGGAGGGCGTGTGTGAGTGCGTGTGTGTGTGTGTGTGTGTGATTAACTACAAAAATACAAATTAACCTTTAATAAGGTTAATATTCCTCCAATAACTTTATTACCCATCATCTAACTTAAAAGATGTAAAAAAAAAATCCATGGATAAAAAATAACTCTTGTCATTTAACAATTAATACAAAGAAAGAAATTTTCGACTACACTGAAGCCAATTAAACTTTTTTTCTGAATAAATCCCAACAACATAAAGTATGAAAAAAATTCTGTGTGTGACAGATTTTTTCGAGAAAGTTACCCAGTGTTTTTGTTTTCCTAAATTATTTATATTAGGGGGAAATAGAAGCTTTATATATATATATATATATATATATATATATATCCGACTCCTCCAACAGACCAGCTCCTCCCAAAGAGCACAAACAGTCCTACTGGGACAAACCGATCATGGAAAATATTGCCAACACAATGCTCACCAACTCTTCAGGAACGGACAGCTCGTCTCCTAGCGGTGAAAGCACCTCATTCAGGAATTTCCTTCTAGCTGTTCCCAATTCCTCTCTGGGGACTCGACTCGATCCACAGGCCATTCGGATTGGTGTTGCTCTTCGCCTAGCCGCCCCCATACTCACCGAACATAGGTGTATTTGCGGCAGGGCGACGGCTGATCAATTCGGACTTCATGGTCTCGTGTGTCACACATCAGAAGGAAGTATGCTAGACATGAGGAGGTCAACGACATCATAAAGAGAAGCCTCGCCACAGCCCGTTGCACAGCTCAACGGGAACCTCAAGTACAGAGGTCTGATGGAAGTCAAAAGCGTCCTGGTGGAGCCACTATGCTACCCTGGAAATATGGTAAGCAGATTGCCTGGGACTACACCTGTGCCGCCACATTGGCAGACACCTAAACCCCTGTGGTTTAGCGCTTCTATTTGATTATAATAATAATAATGGCAGACACCTACTTGCCATACTCCGTAGCTGATGGGGGTGGAGATGCCAGCTACAGGGAGACGCTATAACTTCATCCCAATAGGGTCGGAGACCCTTGGAGAATGGGGCACGTGTGCTCTAAAGTTCCTCAAAGAGCTGGGTGAAAAACTCATCATACAAACCAAGGATCACAGGGCGGCCAGTATCCTTTTTCAGAGACTCAGTGTTGCGATCCAGAGGGAAAATGCCTGCAGCATTCTGGGCACGTGGCCCACCGCAGGGAAGCTGTACGAAGTATTCGAGATATAGCTCTGAGATGTTACCTGTGTTGTTCTACTCCCTATTGTATTTTTATCAATTTATTTTGTCTTTAAATAAAGTATACTTAGAATATAGGGGGTGGTAGGAAAATATAATATTCAAACAGCTCAGGGGAGAACCTTGAGTTTTCCCTGAAGTAAGTTTATTCTTTTCTCTGAGGATGAGAGTCCCCAACACAGTTCCAGAGGTGGTACCTCCATATATATATATATATATATATATATATATATATATATATATATGCAAAAAGATCACAGTAAACAGGTGATATCAAAATATGCAAGACAACCACTATGAAAAAATAGAAGAATTCCAAGCGCTTTCGTGACTACTCACATTATCACATTATCACATCACTACTCACATTATCTATAAGATTCCCTGTAAAGTATGCGATAAAGTTTATTATGGTCAAACTGGTAAAAGTCTTGAACTAAGATTAAAACAACATAAATATAGCATTAGAACTGGACAAGATTCTAATGCTCTATTTATTCATGTGAGAGACTTTAACCATCCAATTGATTTTCAAAATGCTGAGAAGGTTGTATCAAGCAAGTCCATGGTTGAGAGAAATATAATAGAATCATGTTTCATTAAAAGCAGTTTTGAAAATAATATGAATATTTCTTTTGGTTTATATAAATTGGATTCATTTATAATTAATAAAATTTGGGAAGAATTTAATGATAAATTGGACTAATCTTAATTCTTGGGAAGAGTTTCAGGTCCTTTCTTATGTTCCTCTTCACAGAGTCGTGAGATGTTACGCTACTGTGAGGTGTAGTCTTTGTTAGTGTGATGTGACTGTGAGGTGTATTCTGCCCCTTTATAAGCCTTCTTTTCACGTTTCCTTTTATAGTTCCTTGATAATGTGAGTAGTCACGAAAGCGCTTGGAATTCTTCTATTTTTTCATAGTGGTTGTCTTGCATATATATATATATATATATATATATATATATATATATATATATATATATATATATATATATATATATATATATATATATATATATATATATTGTATGATCAGTGAACTGAAGAAGCCTACAGCTCAGACAAAACATTTCACATATAGGGAGATCTAAGTGTTTTACATGTGTATTATTCATGTACTTGTCGGTAAGGTTTATCATTACCTCAGGAACACACAAAGGCAGAAGCATGGAAAACAAAGAAAGAAAATGGAAAAAATAGGAAAGGAGAAGTAGGGAAAAAAGAAATGATCAGATCAAGTCACGAGTGTCCTGGAGTTTGAAACATTTGACAATGTAATGAGAAAGGAAGACATGCGTCTTTCTGTTGTATGCTGGGTAATTGTGCGTGACATTAGTGTTTCTAATCTTCCACAAGTTCAATGGTATTCTCAGAATCTATTATTCGGCTTATTGTTTTGAGTCGTCACTCAATTTACTCGTGTCACTATTTGCTTCCGAGTCGAGGTCATTAATGTTGTTTACGAACAGCAAGGGACCAAAAACTGACCCTGGTGGTACACCACTTGGGACTAATGATCGTCCTGATTTCACCCCTATCTGCTGCCTGACTGTCAGCCTCGCCTCGATCCAGGAACTCATCTCTCCTCCAATACCATGTGTTGCCACTTTGTCTTCTGTGCGGACCTGCCAAAAGACTTACCGAAATCCAAATAGATATCACCGTTTAATTAATTTATCAAATTTCACTGCCTCAGTAATTACGTTTATTAGACATGATCGTTCCCTTGTGAATCTTTGTGAGGACTCGTTAAGAACATAAGAACATAAGAAAGGAGGAACACTGCAGCAGGCCTGTTGGCCCATACTAGGCAGGTCCTTCACATTCCATCCCACCAACAGAACACTTGTTCAACCCAACTTTCAATGCTACCCAAGAAATAAGATATGATAATTTTATTTACTCATGTGCAATTCCCACTCAAATCCAACCCCTCTCACTCATGAATTTATCCAACCTAAATTTAAAACTACCCAAGTGGTAGGTTGAGGACTGGTACCGTCAGGTTGATGACTGGTACCGTCAGGTTGATGACTGGTACCGTCAGGTTGATGACTGGTACCGTCAGGTTGATGACTGGTACCGTCAGGTTGATGACTGGTACCGTCAGGTTGATGAGAGAGACATGAGCAGCACTTCACTACATTGAAGTCCATGAATAAGACACATGAAGCTACATGTCTTATTCCTCCACAGACATGAAAGACATGTTTGTGTCTCATCAATTTTCCCACAGCTAAGGTCAGGGGTTAATCACCCAGCTTGTAGACATCAATCATATCTACTGTGAAAATGACATGACTTTTACTAACATGAAATAATTGAAAAATAGGGAGCTTAGCCCCCTTCTGCTCCCTTAAAATCCCCATTCATCTTCACCTTCTCCCAAATTCTCTGATTTTCTTCCCATATCTCACCCTACCTATTCGTCTCCCCTACCCTCGTTCATCAGGACAGCTCATCCCCTAGCATCCAGTCACCCCTCCCTCCATCCTTCCCTCCAGTCACCCCTCCCTCCCTCCCTCCATCCATCCTTCCCTCCAGACACCCCTCCCTCCCTCCAGACACCCCTCTCACTCCAGTCACCCCTCCCTCCCTCCCTCCCTCCATCCTTCCTTCCAGACACCCCTCCCTCCCTCCATCCTTCCCTACAGACACCCCTCCCTCCCTCAATCCTTCCCTCCAGTCACCCCTCCCTCTCTCCCTCCCTCCCTTCCCTCCAGTCACTCTTCCCTCCTTCCCTCCAGTCACCACCACCACAACGGACCAACATCATCACGGACCACCAGCACCACAAACCACCAGCACCACGGTCCACCACCACCATCACGGACCACAACCACAACGGACCACCACGGACCACAACCACCATCACGGACCACAACCACAACGGACCACCACGTACCACCACCACCATCACGGACCACCACCACCACCAAGGACCACCACGGACAACCACCACGGACCACCACCAAGGACCTCCACCAAGGACCACCACTACCACGGACCACCACCACCACGGACCACCACCACCCCGGACCACCACCACCACCACGGACCATCATCACGGACCACCATCACCACGGACCACCACCACCACGGACCACCACCACGAACCACCACCACGGACAACGCGTCACCCTTAAAGGGGAACGAGTCAGATCGCGGTGTCAAGAGTGCAAAACATTTACCAGCCTTCCTTTTCACACTCACCCTGTTTTTTCCACCTGGTGGCAACTCTCGTCAACACTCACCTGCAATAAATTAAAAACTAAACAAGAGTTACTTTTCCGTTCATCGTCCTGAAGATGGTCTAGAAAAAAAGCGAGAAATTCTTTAATATATGTGAATTTATGACCGACTTTGATCTATTTTTAGAAACTCTTAAAAAAACTCTCAAACTCAAATTAAAAAAAAAAAAAATATTTTCAAATATTCCAAAATTGTGAACTCTGGAAAAAGTCTCAGAAAGTCAAAATTTCTTGTTCTCCAAATTCATAAACAATAGCTCACAGCTCAAAAATTCTCAAAAGTCAAAAAATCTAAAAAAAAATCATAAAATTTCCAATACTTGAGTCTACTAACTGCACCTTTCAAGGCAGGTGAAATTGCAGACCTAGAAAATGTACAGAGAACCTTCACGGCACGAATAACTGCAATAAACCACCTCAATTACTGGGAACGCTTGAAGTTCCTAAACCTGTACTCCCTGGAACGCAGGCGGGAGAGATACATTATTATATACACGTGGAAAATTCTCGAGGGATTAGTACCAAACTTGCACACGAGAGTCACTCCCTACGAAAGCAAAAGACTCGGCAGGCGATGTAACATCCCCCCAATGAAAAGCAGGGGTGCCACTAGCACGTTGAGAGACAACACAATAAGTGTCAGGGGCCCAAGATTGTTCAACTGCCTCCCAGCATACATCAGGGGGATTACCAACAAACCCCTGGCTGTCTTCAAGCAGGCACTGGACAGGCACCTAAAGTCGGTGCCTGACCAGCCAGGCTGTGGTTCGTACGTTGGACTGCGTGCTGCCAGCAGTAACAGCCTGGTTGATCAGGCTCTGATCCAACATGAGGCCTGGTCACAGACCTAGCCGCGGGGGCGTTGACCCCTGGAAATCTCTCCAGGTAGACTCCAGGTACGCGGGTTTAGCATTCCTTACAATAATAATAATAATAATAATTATTATTATTATTAAGTGTTCTATGACTGTGTTGACTAAATCTTTTGAGAGAGAGCAAGGAGGCAGTCAAGAGCGAGCTCTCAGCTCTTGCATGAGAGCTCTGAGTACTCTTAACTTCCCGGCAATTAACTTGCGTTAAAACCTGTTTATCTTAATGTAGATGGAAGGGAAGGAGGGAGGGAGAGACGGAAGGAGAAAGAGACGGAAAGAATGAAGGAGAAAGAGACGGAAAGAAGGAAGGAGAAAGAGACGGAAAGAAGGAAGGAGATAGGGAGGGAGGGAGAGAGGTAGGATGAAGTGCATCTTAAATCGCTGGACCAAGAAAGCGATGTGAGCCCAGATAAGTTGAGCTCAAGATTGCTGAGTAGATGTGCAGAGCAGCTAGCAGCACCTCTGACTCTCATGTGTCAGCACTGCAGAGCAGCTAGCAGCACCTCTGACTCTCAAGTGTCAGCACTGCAGAGCAGCTAGCAGCACCTCTGACTCTCAAGTGTCAGCACTGCAGAGCAGCTAGCAGCACCTCTGACTCTCAAGTGTCAGCACTGCAGAGTAGCTAGCAACACCTCTGACTCTCATGTGTCAGCACTGCAGAGCAGCTAGCAGCACCTCTGACTCTCAAGTGTCAGCACTGCAGAGTAGCTAGCAGCACCTCTGACTCTCATGTGTCAGCACTGCAGAGTAGCTAGCAGCACCTCTGACTCTCATGTGTCAGCACTGCAGAGTAGCTAGCAGCACCTCTGACTCATGTGTCAGCACTGCAGAGTAGCTAGCAGCACCTCTGACTCTCATGTGTCAGCACTGCAGAGTAGCTAGCAGCACCTCTGACTCATGTGTCAGCACTGCAGAGTAGCTAGCAGCACCTCTGACTCTCATGTGTCAGCACTGCAGAGTAGCTAGCAGCACCTCTGACTCTCATGTGTCAGCACTGCAGAGCAGCTAGCAGCACCTCTGACTCTCATGTGTCAGCACTGCCTGGCACAGTCTCTGTGGGAAAGAGACTAACGTAGTCTATGTTCACAGAAAGAAGAGCAGAGCGGAAATCAGCAAGTTAGGTACCAGTGTCACTACTGTCAATCACTGGCAAGATTCATGAGACAATAATCTCACGACAGATGACAGGGTTTTTCGACAACCACTCTTTTGTGACCTTCAATATGGCTTCAGGAAAGGTTACTCTGCTGGTGATCTGTTGTTAAACCTCTCCACTAAGTGGCACCAGTCACTGGATGAATCCTAAGTCAGCTATGTTGTAGCACTGGACATCGCTTGTGCTTTCGACCGAGTGTGGCACCAGGGTCTCTTGGCAAAACTGCAAGCACCGGGAATTACCTTCATGGTAGATCTCTAAGGGTAGTTCTCAACGGGACAAAGTCAGCAAGAAATCCTATTGGGGCAAGTGTTTCACATGGAAGTGTGCTGGGACCATTGTTATGGAATGTCTACTTCAATGACCTTCATCTCATCCCAGAATTCCATACATATGCAGACGACTGTACTCTGACATTTACTTATTCAAGAGAGGAAATGCCAGCTGTTGTAAGTTACATCAATCACCAGCGAAGAGCTATATCAGCCTAGGGTAAACGATGGCAGGTAATATTTGCTCATGAGAAAACACAACTGATGATGGTCTCTGGGCACCATGATGGTAATGCCGGAGCAGTAGTAGGTATGAATGGAAGAGTGTTGGTAAATGGGAACGAAGTTGATATCCTTTGGGTGAAATTTGACTCCAAACTGACCATGAAGAACAATGTTGTAAATCTTGCAAACAAGGCAGCCAGGAAGTTTAAAAGTCTTCGATGTATCTCACATCTGCTCGACAGTATGGGTTGCAAGATTCTGTATGAGGCACAAGTACGCTCACACCTTGAGTATGCTCCACTTTCTTGGATTACCTGTCCTCCGTCTCATCAGCGACTTCTTGACAGAATAGAGAACAGAGCAAGACGCCTCATCTCTCGCCTGGATCCATCCTGGATACATCTGTCATTTCAACAGAGCCTTCGACACAGGAGAGATGTGAGCGGCCTTACTGTTATGTACAAGACCAATATTGTCAAAGTACCACACTTGGCTCCACTCCGAGGACAGCGAGAAATGAGCTACTACACCACAAGACGGGCAGCAAACAGCAACTTCACTCTGACTGTAACCTTCTCCAGAACACCACTACATCCGAGATCATTTATTCCCAGAATGACTCGAGTCTGGAACATGTTCGTACAGCATAATAACGAAATTAAGTCAGTTGAACAATGAAACAGCTGGTCCACAGATGGACGAGCGTCATCCTAGTCCCTATTTGTGTCTCATAACAAAAAAAAGCTTTGAAATGAGCTGATGTAGGTAACAGTTCTTAGCTTGTAAATAAAGTTAGAAACCCTTAACCTAACTTTGTAAAAACTGTGTGAGAAAAAAGAGGAGAGAGAAAAGAAACAAGGAAGGAAGGCGTAAAGCAGGAACCAGGGAATGTAAAATAAGTAAGTTGGAGTGAGAAAGAAAGTGGAAGAAACGAAAGAGAAAGGTGAAAGAATAGAATAATTGTGTGATAAAGAGAGACAAGAGAAGGAATGAGTGAAAGTTCCTCGGATCAAAAGCCCTTCAAAGAGTTTCAAACAACCCGTTACTCCTCCCCTTCTTTCCCCTATCTTCCCCTTCCCTCTCTCCCTCCCTCCCTCTCACTCTCTCTCTCTCTCCCCTTCCCCTTCCCCCTCCCCCTCCCTCCTTCCCCCTCCCCCTCCCTCCTTCCCTCCGGAGGATTTTTACCTCTTTAAACGTTCAATCAGTTGGTCATTAAGGTTGTAATTTACATGTTTACTCACAGTAAAAAAGGCCTTAATACCCACTGTGAGGATTACCTCGCCAGCTTTCACTGGTACCGTCATACACACAACGAGACGTGTATGTCTCGCTGTACTCACCTAATTCACCTAATTGTGGTTGCAGGGGTTGAGACTCAGCTCCTGGCCCCGCCTCTTCGCTGTCTGCTACTGGGTCTCTGCTCTCCCTGCTCCATGAGCTTTATCATACCTTGTCTTAAAACTATGTATGGTTCCTGCCTCCACTATATCTTTCTCTAGACTATTCCACTTCCTGACTACTCTGTGGCTGAAGAAATGCTTCCTAACATCCCTTTGGCTCATCTGAGTCTTCAGCTTCCAGTTGTGTCCCCTTGTTTCTGTGTTCCCTCTCTGGAACATCCTGTCACTATCTACCTTGTCAATTCCCCGCAGTATTTTGTATGTCGTTATCATGTCTCCTCTGACCCTTCTTTCCTCCAGTGTTGTTAGTCCTATTTCCCTCAATCTTTCTTCATAAGACAGACCCCTGAGTTGTGGAACTAACCTTGTCGCAAACCTTTGCACTTTCTCCAGTTTTCTTACGTGCTTGACCAGGTGTGGGTTCCAGACTGGTGCTGCATATTCTAGTATGGGCCTGACGTACACAGTATACAGTGTCTTGAACGATTCCTTGTTAAGGTAACGGAACGCTAATCTTAGGTTTGCCAGACGCCCATATGCTGCCGCAGTTATCTGGTTGATGTGTGCCTCCGGAGACGTGCTTGGCGTTATACTCACTGTATAACGCTGTGTGCATGTCTCGCTGTGTGTATGTCTCGCTGTGTGTATGTCTCGCTGTATGTATGTCTCGCTGTGTGTGTGTGTGTGTCTCGCTGTGTGTATGTCTCGCTGTGTGTATGTCTCGCTGTGTGTATGTCTCGCTGTGTGTATGTCTCGCTG
>WNWK01001006.1:267500-310000 GCA_009830355.1 Cherax destructor | reverse complement strand
CGGACAGACAGAGAGACGGACAGACAGAGAGACGGACAGACAGAGAGACGGACAGACAGAGAGACGGACAGACAGAGAGACGGACAGACAGAGAGACGGACAGACAGAGAGACGGACAGACAGAGAGACGGACAGACAGAGAGACGGACAGACAGAGAGACGGACAGACAGAGAGACGGACAGACAGAGAGACGGACAGACAGAGAGACGGACAGACAGAGAGACGGACAGACAGAGAGACGGACAGACAGAGACGACAGACAGAGAGACGACAGACAGAGAGACGGACAGACAGAGAGAGACAGACAGAGAGACGGACAGACAGAGACGACAGAAGAGACGGACAGACAGAGAGACGACAGACGAGACGACAGACAGAAGACGGACAGACAGAGAGACGGACAGACGAGAACAGACAGAGAGACAGACAGACGACGACAGACAGAAGACGACAGACAGAGAGCAGACAGAGAGAGACAGACAGAGCAGACAGGACACAGAGAGACAGACACAGAGACAGACACGAGCAGACGAAGCAAGAACACAGACAGACAGACAGGCACAGACAGACAGACAGACAGACAGACCATGATGGGCAATCAATGAGTTTAATAACAATAATGAGTGTCAGGGGTAGAGTGCTCATCAGCCGGGTAAAAAAACCAAGGGTGAGCAAGGTTATGCAGGGAGAGTACAGGGAGAACGGAAGGGTGAGCAAGGTTATGCAGGGAGAGTACAGGGAGAACGGACAGGGTTACAAGGCTAGCAGGAGAGGTACATGGGCAGAAGGCCAGGGTCAGAGGTCAGTAGGAGTTCATAGGGTTTAGTATGTCACTAGTAAGTGACTAGTTGTTTTTAGTAGCTACTAGATGCTTCTAGTACTGGTTTTCTATATAGAGCTTCTATATGGTGCTTCTAGTATAGTGCTTCTAGTATGGTCTTCAGTATGTATAGTAGCTTCTAGTATAGAGCTTCCTAGTATAGAGATAGTGCTTCTAGTATGGTGCTTCTAGAGTTACTAGTTAGATAGCTCTAGTATGGTGCTCTTAGCTAGTAGGAAGCTCTAGTATGTTCTAGCAGTATAGAGCTTCAGTATAGGTCACTAATGCTAGATGGTTCTCAAGTATAGGCTTCTAGTATGGTTATCTAGATAGTGCTTCAGATTGATAGTTTCTAGTATAGTGCTTCTAGTAGGTTTCTAATAGGTTATATGTAGTATAGGTCTAGTACTAGTATATAAGTATATGTAATAGTATGGTATCTAGTATAGTGTTTAGTATATATGCTTCAGTATAGTTAGCAGTAATACTAGTATAGTGCTTCTAGTATGTGCTACTAGTATAGATGTTCTAGTATGTGTACTAGTATAGTCTTCTAGTATGGTTTCTAGTATGAGCTTCTAGTATAGTGTTCTAGTATAGTGCTTCTAGTATGGTGCTTACTAGTATGGTATTCTAATATAGTAGCTCTAAGTATATTCTAGTATAGTGCTTCTAGTATAGTGCTTAGTATATAGTATAGTATAGTTTATAGTATGGTCTATATTAGTATAGTATTTCTAGTATAGTAGCTATTATATGTTAGTATATAGCTTTAGTATAGTGTTAGTATATTACTAGTATAGTTATAATAGTATATATAGTATTAGTATATCTATATAGTATTTAGTATATACTAGTATAGTATATAGTATATACTATCTAGTATAGTCTAGTATATACTAGTATATAGTTATATACTCTAGTATAGTATAGTATATACTAGTATATATATAGTTATCTAGTATATATTAGTATATCTAATATAGTATATATAGTATATACTAGTATAGTATATATATAGTATATACTAGTATAGTATATATAGTATATATACTAGTATATATATTTTAGTATATACTAGTATATATATATATAGTATATACTAGATATATATAGTATATATAGTATATCTATATATATATAGTATATACTAGTATATATATAGTATATTATAGTTAGTATATATATATAGTATATACTAGTATATATATATATATAGTATATATAGTATATATATTATATAGTATATACATAGTATATATATAGTATATACTAGTATATATATAGTATATACTAGTATATATATAGTATATATAGTATATATATAGTATATATATATATATATAGTATATACTAGTATATATATATATAGTATATACTAGTATATATATATAGTATATACTAGTATATATATAGTATATATATATATATATATAGTATATACTAGATATATATATAGTATATATAGTATATATAAGAGTATATATATATATAGTATATACTAGTAGTATATATATATATATATATATATATAGTATATATATAGTATATACTAGTATATATATATATAGTATATACTAGTATATATATATATATATATATATAGTATATATATATATATATAGTATATACTAGTATATATATATATAGTATATACTAGTATATATATATATATATATACTAGTATATATATATATATAGTATATACTAGTATATATATATAAAAGTATATACTAGTATATATATATATAGTATATACTAGTATATATATATATGTATATACTAGTATATATATATATAGTATTATATATATATATATTATATATATATATATATAGTATATTACTAGTATATATATATATAGTATATACTAGTATATATATATATAGTATATACTAGTAAAATATATATAGTATATACTATATATATATATATAGTATATACTAGTATATATATATAGTATATATATATATATATTATAGTATATACTAGTATAAAATATATATATATAGTATATATATATAGTATATACTAGTATATATATATAGTATATACTAGTATATATATATAGTATATACTAGTATATATATATAGTATATACTAGTATATATATATAGTATACACTAGTATATATATATAGTATATACTAGTATATATATATAGTATATACTAATATATATATATATAGTATATACTAGTATATATATAGTATATACTAGTATATATATAGTATATACTAGTATATATATAGTATATACTAGTATATATATAGTATATACTAGTATAGTGTTATACAGTTTCTTCCCTCATAGTGCTTCTAGTATAGTGTTTCTAGTATAGTGCTTCTAGTATGGTGCTTCTAGTATAGAGCTTCTAGTATAGTGCTTCTAGTATGGTGTTTCTAGTATAGTGCTTCTAGTGTAGAGCTTCTAGTATATAGCTAGTATAGTGCTTCTAGTATAGTACTTCTAGTATAGTGCTTCTAGTATGGTGTTTCTAGTATAGTGCTTCTGGTATGGTGCTTCTAGTATAGAGCTTCTAGTATAGTGCTAGTATAGTGCTTCTAGTATGGTGATTCTAGTATGGTGTTTCTAGTATAGTGCTTTTAGTATGGTGCTTCTAGTATGGTACTTCCAGTATAGAGCTTCTAGTATGGTGTTTCTAGTATGGTGCTTCTAGTATGGTGTTTCTAGTATGGTGTTTCTAGTATGGTGCTTCTAGTATGGTGTTTCTAGTATGGTGCTTCTAGTATGGTGCTTCTAGTATGGTGCTTCTTGTATAGTGCTTCTTGTATGGTGCTTCTAGTATAGAGCTTCTAGTATGGTGCTTCTAGTATGGTGCTTCTAGTATTTTGTTTCTAGTATGGTGCTTCTAGTATGGTGCTTCTAGTATAGTGCTCGTATAGTGCTTCTAGTATAGTGCTTGTATAGTGTTTCTAGTATAGTGCTTCTAGTATAGTGCTTCTAGTAGTGCTTCTAGTATAGTGCTTCTAGTATAGTGCTTCTAGTATAGTGCTTCTAGTATAGAGCTTCTAGTATGGTGTTTCTAGTATGGTGTTTCTAGTATGGTGTTTCTAGTATGGTGTTTCTAGTATGGTGTTTCTAGTATGGTGTTTCTAGTATGGTGTTTCTAGTATGGTGTTTCTAGTATGGTGTTTCTAGTATGGTGTTTCTAGTATGGTGCTTCTAGTATAGTGCTTCTAGTATAGTGCTTCTTGTATAGTGCTTCTTGTATAGTGCTTCTAGTATAGTGCTTTTAGTATAGTGCTTCTTGTATAGTGCTTCTTGTATAGTGCTTCTAGTATGGTGCTTCTTGTATAGTGTTTCTAGTATAGTGCTTCTTGTATAGTGCTTCCAGTATAGTGCTTCTAGTATAGTGCTTCTTGTATAGTGCTTCTTGTATAGTGCTTCTAGTATAGTGCTTCTAGTATAGTGCTTCTAGTATAGTGCTTCTAGTATAGTGCTTCTAGTATAGTGCTTCTAGTATAGTGATTCTAGTATAGTGCTTCTAGTATAGTGCTTCTTGTATAGTGCTTCTAGTATGGTGCTTCTTGTATAGTGCTTCTAGTAAGGTGTTTCTAGTATGGTGTTTCTAGTATGGTGCTTCTAGTATGGTGCTTCTAGTATAGTGCTTCTTGTATAGTGCTTCTAGTACAATTTCTTTTGATGTGTCAGGTTCATTAAGGAGTTTGTTCATGTCTTCTGACATGTATGTTATTTTAGTACGTGTTGGTGTACCTTATTCCTTCGGCTCTCTGGTCTCTCACTGTTTACGCTCAGAACATCTTAATTCATCCCTTCATTCCCTTACAGACTTATTCCTCGTTTCTCGTGAGTTGATCTTCTTCCCTCTACTGTCTTGCTTCGTGCTCCTTTATTATTATTTTCTCGTGGCTGTGTAAGACAGTTTCTTATCGTCCACATCATCTTAGTCTTCCACAAACTCCATTGAAGTCGTAATGACCGACTGCTGACGGAAAACCGTGGTCCCCCAGTGTGGGCTCTCTCTCCTGGCAGTCTATTTTCTGAATGAAAGTACCCATAATTAGTAAGCTGTTTCTGCTATAATGTCACTCATTGTTTTGTTATACTTACATCCCTCTCTTCCTCTCCTACTATTTATTATTACTTTGGATCCTCCAGTCTTCTTTATGTAGTTATCTCTGCTTATTCCTCTCATCTCTTTTAAGCTCTGATTTTTTTTTAGCAGTGGCCACTTCTCCCCTTCAATATTTTTTTCCCTTTCTCTTCTCAAAATTTGATAAGCTGCTGGGAATACTGCACATATTATCACTTTAGATTATTTCATCTCTCTAAGAGTTATCATGTCTGAGGCTCCCTCTGCTTTTCGTCCTTTCAATTCATTATTCTTTGACACTGTCTGCTTTCGTGTACCATACACTAAACTGTCTGCTTTCGTGTACCATACACTAAACTGTCTGCTTTCGTGTATCATACACTAAACTTTTTTAGTCACTCTGCTTTGATTTGTAGTGTTCAGTGTTCACTCTTGTCGTTGGTACGTCAGTAGGGGCAGGGGTGGGGGCTGGTGTTAGTGTGTACATATTAAATGGGGGAGGGGTTATGGTTATATTTAGATGAGGGAGGGGGTTGGGTGGGGGGTTGTGTTGAGTTATTGTTCAGTTAGTAGGGGAAGGGGAGGAGGAGTGGGTATAGGGATGAGTATCAGCTGAATCTTCAGAGATATATTGGAGACTGGATGTTCTCACCGTGCCTTTCACTCTTTCCCTCCACTCATTTTCTCCCTTAACCCTTACTCCTCTCCCCTTACTCCTCTTCCCTTAACCACCACTCACCACTACTTCCCTATCCTGTGATCTATCATTTTTAGCAATGTCCCTCAACTCTTCGTTCTCCATTTTTATTCAATCCTGATCCAGGCAACCAAAGGGACCCTATATATATATATATATATATATATATATATATATATATATATATATATATATATATATATATATATTGAAAAGGAGGAGCCAGTATTGGTTTAATGGAAGGAAGATGGAGGCGGGATATGAAAGGAGAGGAGTTGGAATCAATATAGGAAGTGGAAATTGCACCAACGTGAGCGTGGTGAGGAATTGGAACCCACTGCTGGGAGGAAGATGTGCAGGCACACTCCATAGTAACACATTCCATAAACCATATAAACATTCCGTGTTTAGATTTATATATACTGGCCAATTGAAGGTTTGAGGGTAGGGCCCAGGAGCTGCAACTTTACTGTTGACTTAGATACGTCTGGTGCACAAGACTTGTGTGATCAGTGTTATAAGTATACATACATACACACACATACACAACACACACACACACACACACACACACACACACACACACACACACAGGAGCTATGACTCGACCCCTGCAACCACAAATAGGTGAGTACACAAGGTGTGAGAGTTATTTCTGGTGCGACTAAAGTCATCTCTTCCCCTCTCCTCCCTTCCCTCTCTGTCTCTTCCTCTCTCCTCTCTCCCTTATTCCCATTTTCAGTTCCCCTCCCCAACTCCTCTCTCTCAATCGCCACCCCCATCAATCCAACAATTTTCACTTATTAAATTCTCGAAATCATTTGCACTCGACTTATGCAAATCATGTAAATCGTATGAAAATGTTCCGTAAATTGAATGCATATTTTATGTAAATCGAATGTAAATTTTTATGTAAATCGAATGCAATTTGTGTGTAAATCTAATGTAAATTGTGCAAATTGCATGTAAATCATAATAAAATGTTATGTAAAATGAATGCATATTTATGTAAATCGTATGTAAATTTTGTGTAAATCATATGTAAATGATATGAAAATCTTGGCTAGGGTCATGAAGACTGCATCTCATCAATTCGTCACTAGTAAAGAATATTTTAAGACTTAAAATAGCGATTAAGGTATACTCCCAGTGTATATACACTGAGGTATACACCCCTCCAAGAATATATACTTTGTTGTTCTCAGTGTTTGCACATTCAAAGAGATATACACCCCTCCAGGTGTATACACACTGATATATACACTGATATATACACCCCTCCAGGTGTATACACACTGATATATACACCCCTCCAGGTGTATACACACTGATATATACACCCCTCCAGGTGTATACACACTGAGCTATACACCCCTCCAGGTGCCTATTCACTTAGATATGTACACTGCTGTTCTAGGTGTATACACAATTAGGTTATACACCCCTCCAAGGGTATATATACAGCTGTTCCGAATGTATACACATCAAGAAAGATATACACCCTTTCAAATGTGTATACACCGAGATATACAACCCTCCAAGTATATATACACACTACTGTTCTCAGTTTATATATTTAAAGATATACCATACACCTCTCCAAGCATATATACACACACTGAGAAATATACCACTTCAAGACTATATTGTACGTATATACTGCTGCTCTGTGTATACGCATCCTGTAGTATATACACAGTGCTTGGGCCAAATGTAAATCTTCTGTAAATTGTATTTTTTTACGCAAATCTGATGTTAATCAACAAATAATAATAATAATAATAATAATAATAATAATAATAATATATAACCTAAATATGGAGAGAGAGAGAGAGAGAGAGAGAGAGAGAGAGAGAGAGAGAGAGGAGAGAGAGAGAGAGAATACCTGTATGGATCCTCACTGGCTCTTTTGTTAATTACTCCCTCACCTGTCCACTCCCACGCCCACTTCCACGCCCACCTTAACACCAATGCCCACCCACTCCCTCTCCACCCTCAAGATGTAACTAAGAATACTGTTTCTTCCACTTGCCAACTGAAACCTCTCACCCCCCAGGTTTCACTGAAGCTTCGAGGTTTTTTCTAAGCGCTTAGGTTTCACTTCAACACCTAGGTTCCACAGAACCCCCATAAGTTTCACTGAAACCCTAAGGTTTCCTTTAAACTAGTAGGTTACACTGAAACCCCCAAGGCTTTAATAAAACCTTCAAGTGGTTTTTCAAATTATTTTTGTATTCATCGATTATTATTATTCTTAGTAGTAGTGGTGGTAGTAGTAGAAGTAGTAGTAGTAGTAGTGGTGATAGTAGTGCTATTATTAGTAGTAGTAGTAGTAGAATTATTATTATTATTCATAAGAACAAATCATGAGGAACGACAGTAACATCCGGGAAGTGACAGGATCAGCTGTTTTAACAGCTGATCGTAATGTCAACAAACACCCAGTGCATCAGCTGATTCAACAGCCGATCGCAGAATGTAAACAAAGAGGCGTGAAGCGTATCTCGTGTCTCCTTGCTACTGTCTCTCCTTGTTAAGTAAGTTTATTCAGGTATACACAAATACAGTTACATAGATTATCATACATAGCAGCATATGTGTAGAAAACCCAGGATAACCCAAAAAAGTCAGACAGAGTGACTCTCTTTCTCACTGGCATCCCTCACTGTTTCTCCTTGTTCCTGGTATTTGATAAATACTTGTCTGTCACTATCTCTCTTTCTCTTAATGTTAAAGAATTCCTATTCCAGACCCTGGCCTGTCTGTCCTCACAGTCCTGCTTTTCTTCTTCACGTGAAAATTGTCTGCAGTCATAAGAGGAATATCTGCTGAGTGTAAACTTCATGAAAGCAGAGCATCGGTGTTTGATATACTGCAGTTTTGGTATACAATTGTGGTTCTGAGAACCAGGTTATCTTGGTAGAGTTGGCTGGTAAATGGTCGGGTAGAGAGAGTTTGCTGAACTAGTACACAGGAGATAGTTTACCGAGCGAGTACATATAAGCAGAGTTTACCGAGCAGGTACGTAGGAGTACATTGTGAAAGTCAGACATCTGAGTACTTGATAGTCAACACCGAGACAATCCGCTTATCAGAACTTTCTATGCTTCCACCTAGGTGAAGAACTATCGTGCCTTATCTTGATAAGCCAGTCAAGGATAGAGAACCAGAAGGCTCTCTCCCTACTCTCAACTCTCCTCCCTCACTCCATCTGGCTGCTTCAGAAGCCTGATGGAAATTATATTTTCGATTTTTGAAGGGTTTGTCTTAACATTCAATATATAATATGTAGAGTTGGCCAGAGTTTAAAAAAAATAACTCATTTTTTGTGGTTTTTTTAGTATGTTTTAATTGGGTTTCAAGTCTGTCGACTACTCATGGGTCATTCAGGTTTCTGGTCACCTGCTCACCACCAGTCAAGAATACTTAATACGTTAGGAAGAGATTAAATTGAACTCCAACTATATACACTGAGATATATACATCTCTGGGTGTATGAGTGTCATACACCTATGACTGTGTATGGCTGTGTTGATTTATTTGTTGTCTAGAGTGATTGAACCTTCTCAAAGTAGACACCACTGTTGTCTACAGTGACAACCTTCTCAAAGTAGGCACCACTGTTGTCTACAGTTATTGAACGTTCTGAAAGTAGATACCACTGTTGTCTACAGTGACTGAATCTTCTGTAAGTAGACACCACTGTTGTCTACAGTGACTGAACCTTCTCAAAGTAGACACCACTGTTGTCTACAGTGACTGAACCTTCTCAAAGTAGACACCACTGTTGTCTACAGTGACTGAACCTTCTCAAAGTAGACACCACTGTTGTCTACAGTGACTGAACCTTCTCAAAGTAGACACCACTGTTGTCTACAGTGACTGAACCTTCTCAAAGTAGACACCACTGTTGTCTACAGTGACTGAACCTTCTCAAAGTAGACACCACTGTTGTCTACAGTGACTGAACCTTCTCAAAGTAGACACCACTGTTGTCTACAGTGACTGAACCTTCTCAAAGTAGACACCACTGTTGTCTACAGTGACTGAACCTTCTCAAAGTAGACACCACTGTTGTCTACAGTGACTGAACCTTCTCAAAGTAGACACCACTGTTGTCTACAGTGACTGAACCTTCTCAAAGTAGACACCACTGTTGTCTACAGTGACTGAACCTTCTCAAAGTAGACACCACTGTTGTCTACAGTGACTGAACCTTCTCAAAGTAGACACCACTGTTGTCTACAGTGACTGAACCTTCTCAAAGTAGACACCACTGTTGTCTACAGTGACTGAACCTTCTCAAAGTAGACACCACTGTTGTCTACAGTGACTGAACCTTCTCAAAGTAGACACCACTGTTGTCTACAGTGACTGAACCTTCTCAAAGTAGACACCACTGTTGTCTACAGTGACTGAACCTTCTCAAAGTAGACACCACTGTTGTCTACAGTGACTGAACCTTCTCAAAGTAGACACCACTGTTGTCTACAGTGACTGAACCTTCTCAAAGTAGACACCACTGTTGTCTACAGTGACTGAACCTTCTCAAAGTAGACACCACTGTTGTCTACAGTGACTGAACCTTCTCAAAGTAGACACCACTGTTGTCTACAGTGACTGAACCTTCTCAAAGTAGACACCACTGTTGTCTAAAGTGACTGAACCTTCTCAAAGTAGACACCACTGTTGTCTACAGTGACTGAACCTTCTCAAAGTAGACACCACTGTTGTCTACAGTGACTGAACCTTCTCAAAGTAGACACCACTGTTGTCTACAGTGACTGAACCTTCTCAAAGTAGACACCACTGTTGTCTACAGTGACTGAACCTTCTCAAAGTAGACACCACTGTTGTCTACAGTGACTGAACCTTCTCAAAGTAGACACCACTGTTGTCTACAGTGACTGAACCTTCTCAAAGTAGACACCACTGTTGTCTACAGTGACTGAACCTTCTCAAAGTAGACACCACTGTTGTCTACAGTGACTGAACCTTCTCAAAGTAGACACCACTGTTGTCTACAGTGATTGAACCTTCTCAAAGTAGACACCACTGTTGTCTACAGTGACTGAACCTTCTCAAAGTAGACACCACTGTTGTCTACAGTGACTGAATATTCTCAAAGTAGACACCACTGTTGTCTACAGTGACTGAACCTTCTCAAAGTAGACACCACTGTTGTCTACAGTGACTGAACCTTCTCAAAGTAGACACCACTGTTGTCTACAGTGACTGAACCTTCTCAAAGTAGGCACCACTGTTGTCTAAAGTGACTGAACCTTCTCAAAGTAGGCACCACTGTTGTCTACAGTGACTGAACCTTCTCAAAGTAGGCACCACTGTTGTCTACAGTGAGTGAACCTTCTCAAAGTAGACACCAATGTTGTCTACAGTGATTGAACCTTCTCAAAGTAGACACCACTGTTGTCTACAGTGACTGAACCTTCTCAAAGTAGACACCACTGTTGTCTACAGTGACTGAACCTTCTCAAAGTAGACACCACTGTTGTCTACAGTGACTGAACCTTCTCAAAGTAGACACCACTGTTGTCTACAGTGACTGAACCTTCTCAAAGTAGACACCACTGTTGTCTACAGTGACTGAACCTTCTCAAAGTAGACACCACTGTTGTCTACAGTGACTGAACCTTCTCAAAGTAGACACCACTGTTGTCTACAGTGACTGAACCTTCTCAAAGTAGACACCACTGTTGTCTACAGTGACTGAACCTTCTCAAAGTAGACACCACTGTTGTCTAAAGTGACTGAACCTTCTCAAAGTAGACACCACTGTTGTCTACAGTGACTGAACCTTCTCAAAGTAGGCACCACTGTTGTCTACAGTGAGTGAACCTTCTCAAAGTAGACACCACTGTTGTCTACAGTGATTGAACCTTCTCAAAGTAGACACCACTGTTGTCTACAGTGACTGAACCTTCTCAAAGTAGACACCACTGTTGTCTACAGTGACTGAACCTTCTCAAAGTAGACACCACTGTTGTCTTCAGTGACTGAACCTTCTCAAAGTAGACACCACTGTTGTCTACAGTGACTGAACCTTCTCAAAGTAGACACCACTGTTGTCTACAGTGACTGAACCTTCTCAAAGTAGACACCACTGTTGTCTACAGTGACTGAACCTTCTCAAAGTAGACACTACTGTTGTCTACAGTGACTGAATCTTCTCAAAGTAGACACCACTGTTGTCTACAGTGACTGAACCTTCTCAAAGTAGACACCACTGTTGTCTACAGTGACTGAACCTTCTCAAAGTAGACACCACTGTTGTCTACAGTGACTGAACCTTCTCAAAATAAGAACTCGTGCTATTCATTTTTTTTAATTAACAATTTCCGTAATGAAAAAAATGCTCTACTTTTTTCATTATTTTTTTATTTATTATATATCAAAATTTAACACACACACACACACAAGTGCCAGTAGGTAATTACGGTGCCACTTCCATTCTCAGCCCAGATGCCAGACCCTCAACATACCCCCGCCCCCCCCCCTCCTGGACTGTTGAGTGAGGGAAGGGGTCGCCGCCCCCTGAGGGTTTGTATACTGTGTGGCCTTTAGTCTTCCTCTAAGCTCAGGATGTGTGTGTGTACTCACCTAATTGTGGTTGCAGGGGTCGATTCACAGCTACTCCAGATTGTTCCACTTCCTGACAACTCTGTGACTGAAGAAATACTTCCTAACATCCCTGTGACTCATCTGAGTCTTCAACTTCCAGATGTGATCCCTTGTTGCTGTGTCTGGAACATCTCTGGAACATTCTGTCCCTATCCATTTTGTCAATTCCTTTCAGTATTTTACGTCATTATCATGTCCCCGTTATCCTCCTGTCCTCCAGTGTTGTCAGGTCAATTTCCCTTAACGTCTTCTTTTAGAACCTACCCCTTAGCTCCGGGACTAGTTTTGTTGCAAACCTTTGCGCTTTCTTTAATTTCTTGACGTGTTTGACCAGGTGTGGGTTCCACACTGGTGCTGCATACTCCAGTATGGGCCTGACGTACACGGTGAACAGTGTCATGTATGATTCCTTACTCAGGTGTCGAAAAGCTTTTCTTAGGTTTGCCAGGCGCCCATATGTGTGTGTGTGTGTGTGTGTGTGTGTGTTTGTGTGTGTACCCAGAAAGTGCGGCTCGACTCACCATGAAATATTGAAGCAGCAGCACCAGTCGACCCAACTCATAGTCACTTAACTTCACCTTTAACAGTCTCTCTCTCTCTCTCTCTCTCTCTCTCTCTCTCTCTCTCTCTCCTCTCTCTTTAAAGAGATTCCTGGAAAAAGGTTTTCGCTACTTCCAGGATCAAGACTGATATTAACAAAATAAATGTTCGTGGACTGATTACCTCAAACTCCTTCTGATCTTCACCATTCTTCTTTGTAAAGGACTGATGAAGCCAGTGGGGCGAAACGTTTCCTCAGTAAAGATACCCAAGTGTTGCACTTGGTGTCGAAGAATAAACTAACGAGTACAATATTCTATATCTCATTTCATTAACACTGAGGGAGATCATCTCTTCATGTCTTGGAAGAGATGTCTGCATAATTAATTGCTTTCTGAAGTGCTTTGAACATGTCAATTATTCTTATATTGTAAACTGTGCTTTTTAGAAATGAAGTTTTGTCTTCATTGTTGTCATAAAAAGTCTTTTTTTCCCATCTGACTTAATGGAAGGCTCCAGGTGCCATGACCTTCACGCTTTCCTCTGTACGATACATGCAAGAGTTCCTTGTTCACCCCTGGGATGATCCTTCTTCTCAATCGCCTCCTTCAGGACCTTCAGTACCTCTTTTAGTTCTGCCAGATGACCAGAGAACTCTTCCCTTATCCTCAGTTGCTGGCCTCCAGCAGCCTCCATTAATAATTCAATACTTCACTTAGAAGCTCGTGAACACGGGGAAACTGGGGCCTCCTGACGGTACATGTACTCCTTTTGAAGATAATCTCTCGGTAGATTCATTCAGTATTATTTGCGAGCACCCTCGGGCAAAGCAGTGATGGAGGCACTGGTGTTGAACACCAAGCCTCGCACACGATCCAGGAAGCTCCACGCCTGAAGAGCAGTAATGCAGAGCACTCGAGTGCTACACACTCATATTGCTGCCAATCTCGGAGACCACTAGAGTGATCTCTTGGTAGCCTATTGTAACCAATAAAACAGTTCTGTCAACCTCCTTGAACTTGAACACATCGTGACGAAGCTTCGAATCCCAGTATAGGAGGAGTGGAGTTCCGGGAAAGAGACATTCAGGTTTTCATTTGCCTTTACGAGTGATTCTGTGCGTCGTATTGAACTTCATCTGCTACAGAGTCTGTCCGATGCTTCTGCGCCGCCTCCTGAGAGGCCCATGGTGGTCCAGTCTGGGATGTTGAACTGACCCATGATTGCAGTCACTTCCAGGCCATACAAAATTCATGGGAAAGTCGCCCTTCGTTTAGTTAAACAACCATCATTCAGCGTCTCTTGTGTCCGTTTCTCAGAAGGAAGATGATGCCACCTGTAAGGAGTTACTGTTTTATAATATACATTTGTTTTAATCCTTTTCCTTCCGATGCTCCATCATCTCTCCTCACTTCCTCTCTTCCATGATGACTACGGTGAGTATAATACGGTGAATATAACACGGATCCCGGCCATCAAGGATGACAGAATTTACCTCTGCCTCACCAGGAAAGCTTAATCCTCATCTAACATGATCGTCGTCACAGCCATGTGAGCCACACAGACTGAGGCAGCCATTGGCTGTCGACACTCCTCCAGAATATGGATTCCCAAATATTGCCTAAGTGTCTCATTGATCAACTTGTCGATTTTCTAAGCCATTTATGCAAATCTTTGACCTGGTCCTCGAACACTGCCTCTAAGTACGTACTACAAATATAATACTCTTACTGATGGTATTCCTTGAGCTTGTAGGTGCCAATTACCAATTATAAAAAATAGTGGGATGGCCCCATCGCTGAAAATGTGCTTGCCAACATGCTTAGGACTGTAATATGAGACAGGGAGACTGCCCGTTTCCATGCTGTGAGTGCACATCACTCTGTGGACTTCCTAGCAGTTCCCATTTCGGCAATGGGAACACACCTCGACCCTAAGACCCTCCGTATTGCAGTGGCTCTGCGCCTTGCTGCCCCTATTCACACAGAATATACGTGTATTTGTGGCGATGCGCAAGCCGACCAGTATGGTCTACATGGTCTTAACTGTTCTAAAACCAAGGGCTGGCATGCAAGACACAATGAAGTCAACGACATCATAAAGAGAACCCTTGCAACAGCTGGCAGAGAGAGAGCCCCGATCACTAGCAGCCAACAATACCCACAACCCAGCAAACCGCCCCGTCGACACTGGCTGACACCTACATCCATCACAGTGTCGGGCGACAGGGAGGAGCTGCTGACCACAGGGAGGAGTACAAGATCGGCAAGTACAGGGACATAAACCAACAGTATCAAATTGTCTCAGTGGGATCAGAGACCTTGGGATCATGGGGAAAAAATGCCACACGTTTCCTTAAAGAACTGGGTTCCACACTCATCAACACCACCAGGGACCCAAGGGCAGCCACTTTCATGTTCCAGCACCTCGGCGTGGCCATCCAGAGGGGAAATGCATGCTGCATATTGGGCTCACGTCCGGCTTCGGAGGAGCTGGAAGAGTTTCATAATCTTTGATATATTGCACCAATGTATTCATGTTTGTGTTATCTGTCAATGTATTCTGTCTATTAATAAAGCACTTAAATAATATATATATATATATATATATATATATATATATATATATATATATATATATATATATATATATATATATATATTATATGTCGTGCCGAATAGGTAAAACTGGTCAATTAGCAAGAACTCATTTAAAATTAAGTCCTTTCTACAAATTTCTCTTATACTTTTAAAGATATTTTTTTTCATTTATGTTAATGTAAAAATTTATAATTTTGTACCAAAAGAAACTTAGAAAACTTACCTAACCTTATTATAACAAGCTCAATTTAATTTAGCCTAACCCAACTAAATATATTTTAGATACGTTTACAATAATTTAATAATAAACAAACACAATGAAATATATTTTTTTCGTTATGTTCAGAATGATTTTTGCGAAATTATTGCATACACAAATTTTCACCTGTCTTATTCGGCAAAAAGAGCGTTGCTCTTTAAGCCAAAATCGCAAGTTTTACCTAATCGGCACGACATTATATATATATAATCATCCTACCATCTGAGCCATCGATCCTACAAACATGAGCCTAGCGCACTAGACTTGTTCCATGTTGCGAGGACACTCGTGGCAGCTGTATGCTCAAGCTGCCACGAGTGTGCTCGCAACATGAAACAAGTCTAGTGTGCTAGGCTCATGTTGTTTGTAGGATCGATGGCTCAGATGGTAGGGCGACATGTACAATGTTTGGCCTCTTGAGGCGGGACAATGTGTCGTGGGGTCGAATCCTGGCCTGGCGCAGTTTGGTAAATGATTCAAAACCACTTGTTTCGTGGTTTCATTGCTATATAGACTGCTTGTGGAGGCGGGTATATATAATATATATAATATATATATATATATATATATATATATATATATATATATATATATATATATATATATATATATATATATATATATATATATATATATATACGAAAGCAGTCTTAATAACCCTCGTGCAGTCGATAAACTTCAAACTAAACCTAGATAACCTAGCTTAGCCTAAGCTAATCTAACCTTACTTAGCCTAAAATAACTTTAACTAACTTAGATCAAACACGTCAGCAGAGCTCGGAGTATTTTGTTGTGTGACCTTCAACTTACCTGTGACTGTGTAGTTACTCTAGTACATGACCTTCCTGTGTAGTACATGACCTTCCTGTGTAGTACATGACCTTCCTGTGTAACATGACCTTCCTGTGTAGTACATGACCTTCCTGTGTAGTACATGACCTTCCTGTGTAGTACATGACCTTCCTGTGTAGTACATGACCTTCCTGTGTAGTACATGACCTTCCTGTGTAGTACATGACCTTCCTGTGTAGTACATGACCTTCCTGTGTAGTACATGACCTTCCTGTGTAGTACATGACCTTCCTGTGTAGTACATGACTTTCCTGTGTAGTACATGACCTTCCTGTGTAGTACATGACCTTTCTGTGTAGTACATGACCTTCCTGTGTAGTACATGACCAGTGACCTTCCTGTGTAACAAATGACCAGTGACCTTCCTGTGTAGTACATGACCAGTGACCTTCCTGTGTAGTACATGACCAGTGACCTTCCTGTGTAGTACATGACCAGTGACCTTCCTGTGTAGTACATGACCAGTGACCTTCCTGTGTAGTACATGACCAGTGACCTTCCTGTGTAGTACATGACCAGTGACCTTCCTGTGTAGTACATGACCAGTGACCTTCCTGTGTAGTACATGACCAGTGACCTTCCTGTGTAGTACATGACCAGTGACCTTCCTGTGTAGTACATGACCAGTGACCTTCCTGTGTAGTACATGACCAGTGACCTTCCTGTGTAGTACATGACCAGTGACCTTCCTGTGTAGTACATGACCAGTGACCTTCCTGTGTAGTACATGACCAGTGACCTTCCTGTGTAGTACATGACCAGTGACCTTCCTGTGTAGTACATGACCAGTGACCTTCCTGTGTAGCAAATGACCAGTGACCTTCCTGTGTAGCAAATGACCAGTGACCTTCCTGTGTAGTACATGACCAGTGACCTTCCTGTGTAGCACATGACCAGTGACCTTTCTGTAACTGTGTGTAATACGTGACCTTTGGTGTTCCGGTAACTGTGTAATACATGACCTCTCACCTCCATGTAATTGTATTTATGCGGTATGGAACCTGTGACCTTTCCTGGAACATGGACGAAGGTCAACTTGCAAATACAACATGTGTTTTTTTGTGGTGCGCAAGAACAGCACTCCCAGCTTGTTCCAGTGTGACCACTGGCAGTGTGACCACTGGCAGTGTGACCACTGGCAGTGTAAGTGAATGGACAAGACAGACACTGATTGTGATTCACACACACACACATATAATATATATATATATATATAGTATATATAATATTACCCCCGCCTCTCTCTCTCTGTTTTTTAAATAAGAGTCGTACGGGATTAAGCTGAGAGCTGCCACTAGTGTTATACAAGCCAAGCTTAAGCTGGTATTTATGCCTCAGGATAGTGATGGAACTGCCTGCCACCTTAATAATAATAAATAATAATAATTTCTAAAATTACAAGGTATACAGACCATAGCTGACATCAATGACATACTACTATATAGAAAGTCCCTTGTTATGCTGAGCATTTCTTGCAAATTAGGTTAATTTTGCCCCAGGATGCGACCCACACCAGTCGACTAACACCTAGGTACCTATTTTACTGATAGGTGAACATGGACAGCAGGTGTCTTAAGGAAACATGTCCTAATGTTTCCACCCGTACCGGAGATCGAACCAGGGACCTCAGTGTGTTAGATAAGTGCGCTACCAATCGAGCTACGGGACACCTTGAACACAGATGATAACAAAGGCAATTTACCCAAGGTTAGAAAAATGATACATTTGATTTCCCAAATGTTACAAAGGTTAGTCGATGAATATATACCAGCGCTATTGTATAGATATCCTCAGAGTACATACCTCAAGAGGAATATACTCTGAGCTCCTCTTGTTCTCCCGTATATACCTTGTTGGGCTTCCAGCCATGTCCTTCATTATTATGAGGCGGGTCTTAGATGGTGACCCGCCGTTAGAGCTTTTAGTCATCTGACCGAAACCTTCCGCTGGCTTAACGATCATAACCATTTATATAATGTTATGAATGTTGAAACACTGGAAAAGTAAACACATGTGCAATATAATGCGATCAGTTATTGACAACGTTTCGCCCACCTGGGTAGAGTGCGTGAGTAGTATATAAAGTGTGGTAGAGGTCCGTCTCTGGTACAACCTTCCCAGTATTCCCAATCTGACTCTTCACACTATACATCTTTCAAAATGATGGACCCAGCCGGTATGGCCTCGTGATTAAATATCGTCTTAAAATATACGCCAGACAGTCGTATGAGGGATCGCAAGTCCACTCGTCGCGCCAGCCGAGAACTTGCGATCCCTCATACGACCGTCTGGCGTGTCTTAAGGCTACGTTTAAGGCCATTCTGGCTGGGTCCATCATTTTGAAACACCCTGTATAGACTCGTGTACTTTTCACCCAGGTAGATCTGTTTGTGACTCGATAAAGCCCACTGTGTGGGCAAAACGTTGTCAATAAAGGATCGCATTATACTGCATTTGTTTGTTTCTCCATCGTGTCTGTATTTTATACTATTTATCTGGACTATACTGAAATACAGTGGACCCCCGGTTTTCGTACAGCTCCCAACTCGAACACATGTAAGTGTATTTTTGTAAGTGCTTTTGTAAGTGCATTTTTGGGATCTAAAACGACTAATCTAATTTATATTCGTCCTTATGGGAACAAATTCGTTGTAATTGATGGTTGTGGTGTGACAGTCACAACTACACTATAAGACCGATAGTGTGTGTGTACAGTGTGGCATTATTCGTCGTGGGCAAGCTGGGGTTTGGAAGGCACTGACCTTATGACATTTCGCGTATTTTTAAGCTATGTAACATCAACTATTTTGAATGGACGGGGAGGGGGGGGAATCGAACCGTGGTCCTGTCATGTAGCAGTTCCAGTGTTGTACTACACTGAGCTACGAGGCTTACAATAGGAAGCTTTCACAGCCAGCACAGCTGTGACGTGTCTGTGTCAGTGCCACCAGCTGTGGCCCAGCTGTCTCATGACACGGCCCCAGTAGCTTTCATGGTATATTCTCGTGCCCCGGTTCGAGTCCTCGTTCATTCTTCTGTGTGTCTGCTGACAGTCGTTTATTGCGACTTGGTTTTATCAACTCGTTTATTTATATGCGTTTTGTATTTAAACTTTCAAACCTGGCAGAAACGCCTCAGTCCGAAACGTCGACACAGCCAATAAAAACACTTTTTCTCAAGATGTTTCTATGCATGATAGTTCTCCTGATAGTTTTTTCATTTATGATAATTTTTCAGGTAGTTTTTCCATGTATAACAGCTCCTATGATAGTTTGTTCTGTGTATAATAACTTTTTAAGAAGAATAGTTTCTCTGATAGTTTATGCATAATAGTTTCTTTGATAGTTTATGCATAATAGTTTCTCCGATAGTTTTTTCAACATATAAGAGTTATTCTGATATATATTTTTCCCATGTATAATAGTTTTGCGCTAGTTTTTGCACCCAATAGTTTTTCCCCACCTATAATAATAAGTTTCTCCATGGGGAAGTGGAGCAGAATTCTTCCCCCGTAAGTCAAGCGTGTCGTAAGAGGCGACTAAAATGCCGGGAGCAAAGGGCTAGTAACCCCCTTTTCCTGTATACATGTTAAAGGAGAAACTTTTGTTTTTCTTTTTGGGTCACCCCGCCTCGGTGGGTCACCCCGCCTCGGTGGGTCACCCCGCCTCGGTGGGTCACCCCGCCTCGGTGGGTCACCCCGCCTGGGTGGGAGACGGCCGGTGTGTTGAAAGAAAGAAGAGTAAGTTCTTCACAACACACTATTAATGTGACGGCTGATCTTATCACTTTATTAATGAACTTATAAAAGTTCTTGACCAGAATCTTAGTGACGTAGAGAGAACAAGTGAAGGAGGAAGTTAATATTGATGGTCTACTTAGCTTCGATGTTAATATTGATGGTCTACTCAGCTTCGATGTTAATATTGAGGGTCTACTCAGCATCGATGTTAATATTGATGGTCTACTTAGCTTCAAAGTTAATATTAACATTCAACAGATGTGTGTAAATTAGAAGATTTTTACTTTTATTGACCTCTGGGATGATGTCAGCAACGAAAGGATGATGTCAGAGGCGTCAGGGTGATATCATCAGCGTCAGGATGATGTCAGAAGCGTCAGGGTGATGTCAGCAACGTCAGGGTGATGTCAGAAGCGTCAGGGTGATGTCAGAAGCGTCAGTGTGATGTCAGCAGCATCAGGATAATGTCAGCAGCATCAGGATGATATCAGCAGCATCAGGATGATGTCAGCAGCGTCAGAGTGATGTCAGCAGCGTCAGAGTGATGTCAGCCGCGTCAGAGTGATGTCAGCAGCGTCAGAGTGATGTCAGCAGCGTCAGAGTGATGTCAGCAGCGTCAGAGTGATGTCAGCAGCGTCAGAGTGATGTCAGCAGCGTCAGAGTGATGTCAGCAGCGTCAGAGTGATGTCAGCAGCGTCAGAGTGATGTCAGCAGCGTCAGAGTGATGTCAGCAGCGTCAGAGTGATGTCAGCAGCGTCAGAGTGATGTCAGCAGCATCAGGATAATGTCAGCAGCATCAGGATAATGTCAGCAGCATCAAGATAATGTCAGCAGCATCAGGATAATGTCAGCAGCATCAGGATAATGTCAGCAGCGTCAGAGTGATGTCAGCAGCATCAAGATAATGTCAGCAGCGTCAGAGTGATGTCAGCAGCGTCAGAATGTGGTTTACTCGAAGATTGGTAAGAGTTTTAGCAGAGTTTGCTGTATGGGTCACTCTGACAGCTGTTGCAGGTGTAGAGGTCACTGACAGGTGTTGCAGGTGTATGGGTCACAGGTGTTGCTACAGCATAGGTCACAACAGGTGTTGTAGCAGCATAGGTCACCACAACAAGTGTAGCAGCATAGGTCACCACAACAGGTGTTGCTGCAGCATAGGTCACCACAACAGGTGTTGTAGCAGCATAGGTCACCACAACATGTGTTGTAGCAGCATAGGTCACCACAACAGGTGTTGTAGCAGCATAAGTCACCACAACAGGTGTTGTAGCAGCATAGGTCACCACAACAGGTGTAGCAGCATAGGTCACCACAACAGGTGTAGCAGCATAGGTCACCACAACAGGTGTTGCTGCAGCATAGGTCACCACAACAGGTGTTACTGCAGCATAGGTCACCACAACAGGTGTTGCTGCAGCATAGGTCACCACAACAGGTGTTGCTGCAGCATAGGTCACCACAACAGGTGTTGCAGCAGCATAGGTCACCACAACAGGTGTTGCTGCAGCATAGGTCACCACAACAGGTGTTGCTGCAGCATAGGTCACCACAACAGGTGTTGCTGCAGCATAGGTCACCACAACAGGTGTTGCTGCAGCATAGGTCACCACAACAGGTGTTGCTGCAGCATAGGTCACCACAACAGGTGTTGCTGCAGCATAGGTCACCACAACAGGTGTTGCTGCAGCATAGGTCACCACAACAGGTGTTGCTGCAGCATAGGTCACCACAACAGGTGTTGCTGCAGCATAAGTCACCACAACAGGTGTTGCAGCAGCATAGGTCACCACAACAGGTGTTGTAGCAGCATAGGTCACCACAACAGGTGTTGCTGCAGCATAGGTCACCACAACAGGTGTTGTAGACATACATGCACCAGTAGTTCGCTCTTCCCTCACCAGGTTACGAACTGCTAGAGTGAAGATACACACATCAGACGCCAAGTATAATTGGTATGTTACCCAGTATGGTATGATTTGTATACTAACTCCCACAGTATGATTGCTGTGTTACCTCTCATTGTATGCTTGGTATACTAACCCAGGGATTATTGATCTAAGTGAAACTCGCTTGAACAAAAACACTTACAGCCTTCCACTTGGAGTGGAGCTTTCCAGGTACATTTTTTTCGTCAGAAGCCGAACACTGAACGAGGTCGTAAGACGAGACGCTGAACGAGGTCGTAAGACGAGACGCTGAACGAGGTCGTAAGACGAGACGCTGAACGAGGTCGTAAGACGAGACGCTGAACGAGGTCGTAAGACGAGACGCTGAACGAGGTCGTAAGACGAGACTCTGAACGAGGTCGTAAGACGAGACGCTGAACGAGGTCGTAAAACGAGACACTGAACGAGGTCGTAAGACGAGACGCTGAACGAGGTCGTAAGAGGAGACGCTGAATGAGGTCGTAAGACGAGACGCTGAACGAGGTCGTAAGACGAGACGCTGAACGAGGTCGTAAGACGAGACGCTGAACGAGGTCGTAAGACGAGACGCTGAACGAGGTCGTAAGACGAGACGCTGAACGAGGTCGTAAGACGAGACGCTGAACGAGGTCGTAAGACGAGACACTGAACGAGGTCGTAAGACGAGACGCTGAACGAGGTCGTAAGACGAGACGCTGAACGAGGTCGTAAGACGAGACGCTGAATGAGGTCGTAAGACGAGACGCTGAACGAGGTCGTAAGACGAGACTCTGAACGAGGTCGTAAGAGGAGACGCTGAACGAGGTCGTAAAACGAGACACTGAACGAGGTCGTAAGACGAGACGCTGAACGAGGTCGTAAGACGAGACACTGAACGAGGTCGTAAGACGAGACACTGAACTCAGTACTATTGTAGTAGTACTGGCACTGCTGTAGTAGTACTGGCACTGCTGTATTAGCACTGGCACTACTGTAGTAGCACTGGCACTACTGTAGTAGCACTGGCACTACTGTAGTACTGGCACTAATGTAGTAGTACTGGCACTGCTGTAGTAGTACTGGCACTGCTGTATTAGCACTGGCACTACTGTAGTAGCACTGGCACTACTGTAGTAGCACTGGCACTACTGTAGTAGCACTGGCACTACTGTAGTACTGGCACTGCTGTATTAGCACTGGCACTACTGTAGTAGCACTATCACTACTGTAGTAGCACTGGCACTACTGTAGTACTGGCACTAATGTAGTAGTACTGGCACTGCTGTAGTAGTACTGGCACTGCTGTATTAGCACTGACACTACTGTAGTAGCACTGGCACTACTGTAGTAGCACTGGCACTACTGTAGTACTGGCACTAATGTAGTAGTACTGGCACTGCTGTAGTAGTACTGGCACTGCTGTAGTAGTACTGGCACTGCTGTATTAGCACTGGCACTACTGTAGTAGCACTGGCACTACTGTAGTAGTACTGGCACTACTGTAATAGTACTGGCACTACTGTAGTAGCACTGGCACTACTGTAGTAGCACTGGCACTACTGTAGTAGCACTGGCACTACTGTAGTAGCACTGGCACTACTGTAGTAGCACTGGCACTACTGTAGTAGTACTGGCACTACTGTAGTAGTACTGGCACTACTGTAGTAGCACTGGCACTACTGTAGTAGTACTGGCACTACTGTAGTAGCACTGGCACTACTGTAGTAGTACTGGCACTACTGTAGTAGTACTGGCACTACTGTAGTAGTACTGGCACTACTGTAGTTGTACTGGCACTATCTCCTACTATCTTTCCTCTCTCATAACTTATGGAAATATAACAGTTTTTTCAGTCTGTAGATAACCAGATGAATCTCTCTCTCTCTCTCTCTCTCTCTCTCTCTCTCTCTCTCTCTCTCTCTCACACACACACACACACACACAGTGGTAAGGGAGGTCTGACAGAGGCTCGGCTTTAAGTGTGCCCACCTCCCCCTCCCCCAACACCTGTTCCCCCTCCCACTTCCCTACCCCTGTTCCCCCGCCCCGTCCCCTACCCCAGTTCCCCCTCGTACCCCTGATCCCCCTTTCCCTACCCCTGTTTCCTCTCCCCTGTTACCCTCACACCCCTTCTTCCCTACCATCCTCCTTCACACCCCTACCCCCTACCATCCTCCTTCACACCCCTACCCCTACCATCCTCCTTCACACCCCTACCCTCTACCATCCTCCTTCACACCCCTACCCCCTACCATCCTCCTTCACACCCCAACCCCAACCATCCTCCTTCACACCCCTACCCCTACCATCCTCCTTCACACCCCTACCCCCTACCATCCTCCTTCACACCCCTACCCCCTACCATCCTCGTTCGAACCCCAACACGGAGTAAATTACCAAGTAATAACAAGGAAGAAAGGAACCATGAAATCGAAACAGCAGAACACATGATTTAAGGAGGTATTCTCTGATGGAATGAGCACATTACCAGAGAGTCAAAGATGAAGAGTGAACCAGCAAGACTGGACATAACACACACAACTGGAACTGAACTGAAGAACGTAATGAACGAACTAGAACCCTGGAAGGCAACGGGGCTAGATATTTCTCATTGGGTCCTGAGAGAGGAAACATGAATACTGTGTGTATATAGAGATAGTAAAATAACTTATGTTACATGTCAAGATATATTATTAATGACAATAAGATACCAGTTATATTAAGCAAATTTGCTTTAATTTGCTTATAACAGGTAAGTGAACTGTAGATATAAATCCAAATGTACTCCTGGTAACGCTTTTGGGGCCTTGTTCCTGGGGCTTTTGTGTATCCATATGCTCTTGCGCTACCCTCCACAGGATAGATATGAGGTGCACAATAAACTAGCCACTTCGGTGGCACAATCTAATCTAAATCTGTGTGTGCCTGGTCCAGAAACTGGCTCCTAGAGTTTAACCCCACCAAGTGCAAAGTCATGAAGATCGAGGAAGGGCGAAGAAGACCACAAACAGAATACAGTGTAGGGGCCAAAGACTGCAAACCTCACTCAAGGAAAAGGATCTTGGGGTGAGCATAATACCGAACACATCTCCTGAGGCGCACATCAACCAAATAACTGCTGCAGCATATGGGTGACTAGCAAACCTAAGAATAGCCTTCCGTCACCTCAGTAAGGAATCGTTCAAGACTCTGTACACAGTGTAGGTCAGGCCCATACTGGAGTATGCAGCACCAATTTGGAACCCACACCTGATCAGGCACGTCAAGAAATTAGAAATTGCAACAAGACTAGTCCCGGAGCTAAGGGGCATGACCTACGAGGAGAGGTTAAGGGAAATCGACCTGACGACACTGGAGGATAGGAGAGAGAGAGGGGAGGACATGATAACGATATATAAAGTACTGAGAGGGATTGACAAGGTGGATAGGGACAGGATGTTCCATAGATGTGACACAGCAACAAGGGGTCACAACTGGAAGATGAAGACTCAGATGAATCACAGAGATGTTAGGAAGTATTTCTTCAGTCACAGAGTTGTCAGGAAGTGGAAAAGTCTGGAAAGGGAGGTGGTGGAGGCAGGATCCATACATAGCTTTAAGAAGAGGTATGATAAAGCTCATGGAGCAGAGAGAGTGTGGACCTAGTAGCGACCAATGAAGAGGCAGGACAAGCAGCTATGACTCGAACCTTCAACCACAAACAGGTGAGTACAATTAGGTGAGTAAATACACACAAAAAAACATACACGCAAAAACATACATACATATATACATATAACTCTGCAAGTTGGGTATAAAAGAGGCAATAATATTTTTTTAATTCAATGTTGCCTGCCTGATCAACCAGACTGTTGCTCAGACATAACTACTGGTAGTTCAGCCTCTCTTTGGAACTCGCTGTATGTGGTCCACTCATCCGAATTCACTATAAACAACCCACTTGTCCGGTATTGTGGATAAGTCGTAAATTATTCGTCATGGTATTGTGGGTTGTGAATTGTTCCAGTCACGGTATTGTGGGTTAGTTGTGAATTGTTCCAGTCACGGTGTTGTGGGTTGTGAATTGTTCCAGTCACGGTATTGTGGGTTGTGAATTGTTCCAGTCACGGTATTGTGGGATGTGAATTGTTCCAGTCACGGTATTGTGGGTTGTGAATTGTTCCAGTCATGGTATTGTGGATTAGTTGTGAATTGTTCCAGTCACGGTATTGTGGGTTAGTTGTGAATTGTTCCAGTCACGGTATTGTGGATTAGTTGTGAATTGTTCCAGTCACGTGTATATATATATATATATATGTATATATATATATATATATATATATATATATATATATATATATATATATATATATATATTTCTGCAGGTGAATTTATCAAGGTGGTGGGGTGGTTGGTGGGGTGGGTAGCTGGGTGGGTGGTGGGGTGGTGTAACAGTGTGGAGGTGGGCACCAAAAATAGCTGACATAGTGAAGGTAACGGTTAGGAAGGAAGGAAGGTAGGAGGAGGAGGACCTAGGAAGAGAAGAGGAAGGAGGAAGAAGCTATAGGAGGGGTCACGGGATATCAGGTGTGTCCTAATATATATATATATATATATATATATATATATATATATATATATATATATATATATATATATATATATATATATATATATATATATATATGTGTGTGTGTGTGTGTGTGAGGTATTTATGAGGTGTAGCAGTTGGAGAGAATATCATCGATGAGTGTGGCCCACTTGCGGCAGTAGGTCTTGATAAATGAATGTTACCAATGGTCTTGTCGGAGACTTTCTCCTGTACACCCACTAGTGGGCCCCGCTCACCTGTGTCGTCACCTGCAGCTGCCGCATGTTACTTTCAGCTCCAGCTGTCGTGTTGGACACAGTTGGATCTTTGTATATATTTTTTTGCTGTCTCACTGCCTCCCTCATTCTCTCCCTCACTGCCTCCCTCATTCTCTCCCTCACTGCCTCCCCTCACTCTCTTCCTCACTGCCTCCCTCATTCTCTCCCTCACTGCCTCCCTCACTCTCTCCCCTAACACTCTCCCTCACTGACTCCCTCACTGGCTCCCTCACTCTCTCCCTCACTGCCTCCCTCATTATCTCCCTCACTGCCTCCCCTAACACTCTCCCTCACTCTCTCCCTCACTACCTCCCTCATTCTCTCCCTCACTGCCTCCCTCATTCTCTCCCTCACTGTCTCCCTCATTCTCATTCTCTCCCTCACTGCCTCATTCTCTCCCTCACTGCCTCCCTCATTCTCTCCCTCACTGCCTCCCCTAACACTTTCCCTCACTGCCTCCCTCACTGCCTCCCTCCCTCACCCTCTCCCTCACTGCCTCCCTAACACTCTCCCTCACCCCCTCCCTCACTCTCCCTCACCCCTTCCCACTAGACTCTGCTATGTCACTGGAACAAAGCAGTGATTAGCTGTCAGTGTGTTGGTCCTGACTGCTCAAGACTGTCAGATGTTGGAAAGATAAACACATAAGCAGTATAATGTGATCCTTTATTGACAACGTTTCGCCCACACAGTGGGCTTTATCAAGTCACAAACACTGCAGATGTTTCTTGTGTCTCAGTTCAAGAAACCCGAAAAGACAGTTTAAGACTGTTCCTGGACAGTTGGTACAAGCCTCCAGTAACTGTTCTTCCTGGACAGCTGTTACAAGCCTCCAGTAACTATTGTTCCTGGATAGCTGGTACAAGCCTCAGGTGTCTGTTGTTCCTGGACAGCTGGTACAAGCCTCAGGTGTCTGTTGTTCATGGACAACTGGTACAAGCCTCCAGTGTCTGTTGTTCCTGTGTACAGCTGTAGTATCAAGCAAACCTCATGGCATGACATGTGCCTCGTCTTGTTCCTGGACAGCTGGTACAAGCCTCAGGTGTCTGTTGTTCATGGACAACTGGTACAAGCCTCCAGTGTCTGTTGTTCCTGGACAGCTGGTACAAGCCTATAGTGTCTGTTGTTCCTGGACAGCTGGTACAAGCCTCTAGTGTCTGTTGTTCCTGGACAACTGGTACAAGCCTCCAGTGTCTGTTGTTCCTGGACAGCTGTACAAGCCTTCATTGTCTGTTGTTCCTGGACACTGGTACAAGCCTCCATTGTCTGTTGTTCCTGGACAGCTGGTACAAGCCTCCATTGTCTGTTGTTCCTGGACAGCTGGTACAAGCCTCCATTGTCTGTTGTTCCTGGACAGCTGGTACAAGCCTCCATTGTCTGTTGTTCCTGGACAGCTGGTACAAGCCTCCATTGTCTGTTGTTCCTGAACACCTGGCACAAGCCTCCATTGTCTGTTGTTCCTGGACAGCTGGTACAAGCCTCCATTGTCTGTTGTTCCTGAACACCTGGTACAAGCCTCCATTGTCTATTGTTCCTGAACAACTGGCACAAGCCTCCATTGTCTGTTGTTCCTGGACAGCTGGTACAAGCCTCCATTGTCTGTTGTTCCTGAACACCTGGTACAAGCCTCCAGTGTCTGCTGTTCCTGGACACCTGGTACAAGCCTCCATTGTCTGTTGTTCCTGGACACCTGGTACAAGCCTCCATTGTCTGTTGTTCCTGGACACCTGGTACAAGCCTCCATTGTCTGTTGTTCCTGGACACCTGGTACAAGCCTCCAGTGTCTGTTGTTCCTGGACACCTGGTACAAGCCTCCAGTGTCTGTTGTCTGACCTGGTACAAGCCTCCATGCTTGTTCTGAAACTTCAGCTCATTGTCTTGTTCCTGAACACCTGGACTATTTCGTTGTCTGACAGCTCAGTCCATTGTCTGTTGTTCCTGATGTACAGCCTATTGTCGTTGTTCTGGACACGACAAGCCTCCATTGTCTGTTGTTCCTGGACACCTGGTACAAGCCTCCATTGTCTGTTGTTCCTGGACACTGGTACAAGCCTCCATTGTCTGTTGTTCCTGGACACCGTCCTCGTGTCTGTTCTGACAAGCCGTTCTTTGTTCCTGAACACCTGGTAGCTCCATTGTCTAGTTCCTGAACACCTGGCACAAGCCTCCATTGTCTGTTGTTCCTGGACAGCTGGTACAAGCCTCCATTGTCTGTTGTTCCTGAACACCTGGTACAAGCCTCCATTGTCTGTTGTTCCTGGACACCTGGTACAAGCCTCCATTGTCTGTTGTTCCTGGACACCTGGTACAAGCCTCCATTGTCTGTTGTTCCTGGACACCTGGTACAAGCCTCCATTGTCTGTTGTTCCTGGACACCTGGTACAAGCCTCCAGTGTCTGTTGTTCCTGGACACCTGGTACAAGCCTCCAGTGTCTGTTGTTCCTGGACACCTGGTACAAGCCTCCAGTGTCTGTTGTTCCTGGACACCTGGTACAAGCCTCCAGTGTCTGTTGTTCCTGGACACCTGGTACAAGCCTCCAGTGTCTGTTGTTCCTGGACACCTGGTACAAGCCTCCAGTGTCTGTTGTTCCTGGACACCTGGTACAAGCCTCCAGTGTCTGTTGTTCCTGGACACCTGGTACAAGCCTCCAGTGTCTGTTGTTCCTGGACACCTGGTACAAGCCTCCAGTGTCTGTTGTTCCTGGACACCTGGTACAAGCCTCCAGTGTCTGTTGTTCCTGGACACCTGGTACAAGCCTCCAGTGTCTGTTGTTCCTGGACACCTGGTACAAGCCTCCAGTGTCTGTTGTTCCTGGACACCTGGTACAAGCCTCCAGTGTCTGTTGTTCCTGGACACCTGGTACAAGCCTCCAGTGTCTGTTGTTCCTGGACACCTGGTACAAGCCTCCAGTGTCTGTTGTTCCTGGACACCTGGTACAAGCCTCCAGTGTCTGCTGTTTCGCATCTATCTCACATTCTACCTTCCTCTTCATAGAGAGAGAGAGATAAGATAAGGTGCCCTGATGAGAGAGTAATATCTTACATCTATTAACTATGTCAACAATCTTGGGCAAGAGGAGGTAGAGGTGCTAGAGGTGAGAAATGTTACTCTAGATAAGAACACGTCTAGAACTGACCTAACTTAAATATAGCTAGCAAGACACTTCAAGACAGTTGTCTTCATTTGCTGGTACTTTTGTCCGTTGCAGGTAATTTTGTTCGAATGAGGTACTTTTGTCCATAGCTTATAAAACAACTTAGTAGTGACAGTAGTTACTAAGTAAGAAATATAAGATTGTGGTTACTAAGTTAGAGATAGAAGATTGTGGTTACTAAGTTAGAGATAGAAGATTGTGGTTACTAAGTTAGAGATAGAGGATTGTGGTTACTATCACAGAAGATGTTTATGACGTCAGTGACTAGTCGACCAATCAGAGACCAATAAATTGTGCTGTCATTCCTGAGTGAACCAATCAGCGAAGGCCACTTGTGACGTCACTCTAAATGGCACTAATCATTGATTGTCACTTCACGAGCGGAACCAATCAGAGATCAGCACCAGTCACGTCACTACAGTGATAAATAAGACTGACTGACCCTCCAGTAAGACTGACTGACTGACCCTCCAGTAAGACTGACTGACTGACCCTCCAGTAAGACTGACTGACTGACCCTCCAGTAAGACTGACTGACTGACCCTCCAGTAAGACTGACTGACTGACCCTCCGGTAAGACTGACTGACTGACCCTCCAGTAAGACTGACTGACTGACCCTCCAGTAAGACTGACTGACTGACCCTCCAGTAAGACTGACTGACTGACCCTCCAGTAAGACTGACTGACTGACCCTCCAGGTAAGACTGACTGACTGACCCTCCAGTAAGACTGACTGACACCTCCAGTAAAGACTCCAGTGACTGACTGACCCTCCGGTAAGACTGACTGACTGACCTTCGCAAGCTGACTGACTGACCTCTCCAGAGTAAGACTGACTGACTGACCCTCCAGAGAGTAATGACTTAGACTGACTATGACCTTCCAAGTAAGACTGACTGACTGACCTTCCAAGTAAGACTGACTGACTGACCTTCCAAGTAAGACTGACTGACTGACCTTCCAAGTAAGACTGACTGACTGACCTTCCAAGTAAGACTGACTGACTGACCTTCCAAGTAAGACTGACTGACTGACTTCCAAGTAAGACTGACGACTGACCTTCAAGTAAGACTGACTGACTGCCTTCAAGTAAGACTGACTGACTGACCTTCCAGTAAGACTGACTGACTGACCTTCCAAATAAGACTGACTGACTGACCTTCCGAAGTAGACTGTGACTGACTCTAAATGGCCAAGTAAGACTGACTGACTGACCTTCAAGTAAGACTGACTGACTGACCTTCCAAGTAAGACTGACTGACGCCTTCCAAGTAAGACTGACTGACTGACCTTCCAAGTAAGACTGACTGACTGACCTTCCAGTAAGACTGACTGACTGACCTTCCAGTAAGACTGACTGACTGACCCTCCGGTAAGACTGACTGACTGACCCTCCGGTAAGACTGACTGACTGACCTTCCAAGTAAGACTGACTGACTGACCTTCCAAGTAAGACTGACTGACTGACCTTCCAAGTAAGACTGACTGACTGACCTTCCAAGTAAGACTGACTGACTGACCTTCCAGTAAGACTGACTGACTGGAGCACTCCTCCAAGTAGAGACGTGACTGACTGACCTTCCAAGTAAGACTGACTGACTGACCTTCCAGTAAGAGGCTCGAGCTGACTGACCTTCACAACCTGTAAGACTGTAACAGATGCTGACTGACCTCGTGCCAAGAAGACTGACGTAGACATTGACCAGGATGCTTCCAAGTAAGACTGACTGACTGCCCCGACCTTGACCTAAGTAAGACTGACTGACTGACCTTCCAGAAGTTAAGAAACTGACTGTTTCCACTAGACCCTTCCGAAGACTGACGACGACCTTCAATGACTGACTGACCTTCCAAGTAAGACTGACTGACTTCCAAGAAGACGACTTGACCTTCCAAGTAAGACTGACTGACTGACCTTCCAAGTAAGACTGACTGACGCCTTCCGTAAGACGACTGACTGACCTTCCAAGTAAGACTGACTGACTGACCTTCCAAGTAAGACTGACTGACTGACCTTCCAAGTAAGACTGACTGACTGACCTTCCAAGTAAGACTGACTGACTGACCTTCCAAGTAAGACTGACTGACTGACCTTCCAAGTAAGACTGACTGACTGACCTTCCAAGAAGACTGACTGACTGACCTTCCAAGAAGACTGACTGACCTTCCAAGTAAGACTGACTGACTGACCTTCCAAGTAAGACTGACTGACTGACCTTCCAAGTAAGACTGACTGACTGACCTTCCAAGTAAGACTGACTGACTGACCTTCCAAGTAAGACTGACTGACTGACCTTCCAAGTAAGACTGACTGACTGACCTTCAGAGACTGACTGACCTTCCAAGTAAGACTGACTGACCCTTCGAAGACACATGACCTTCCAAGTAAGACTGACTGACGACCTTCCAAGTAAGGACTCGACTGACGCGACCTTCCAAGTAAGACTGACTGACCGACCTTCCAAGTAAGACTGACTGACCGACCTTCCAAGTAAGACTGACTGACCGACCTTCCAAGTAAGACTGACTGACCGACCTTCCAAGTAAGACTGACTGACCGACCTTCCAAGTAAGACTGACTGACCGACCTTCCAAGTAAGACTGACTGACCTTCCAAATAAGACTGACTGTGGAGAAAATCCTCCAAGAGAGGGGGGTATTAGCCCTTTTCAAGGGCCCTACCCTTTCCGGCCCTTAGAAAGGGCCAGATGGCGTGCCTAGCTTCCTGATCAACAACCTTAACTGGTAACAGATGTATGGACCCAAAGTGCCAGAAGTCACGTAGCCATTGACCAGGGTTGCAACGAATGTATATGAGTGATTGAAACATTTGATATAAATGTGACTCTTGACCTTAGCAGGAAAGTTATAGAAACTGCTGTTTCCATTTCTAGACTTGAATTTACAATCATGTGCTCTAGTGATCGAAGTATGTACAGAACACAAGCATTTGAATTGCAACTTGTTGCAATGTTTTGCAAGTGTTGAAATTTAGCTGAGGTCAGCGATGCCAAGCCCAGCTGAGCTGTGGGATGCAGGAGCGCGGCAGATTGACCTCGGACACGAGGACGGGAGCTGCAGTGCGAGGATTCTCCTTTGGGGCAATAACTTGAGTCTCATGTGTGATTTTATTTTACCATACAGCCCTGTGGGGAATGTGAACGTCGGCATCAATCATCGGTTACTGGGATGGCTGGGTAATCGTGGATGCATCTACAAGCTAAGTATAGCAACATATAACAGTCCACTTTATCGTAGGGGTACATTTTCCCACACTGACTGACCTTCCAAGTAAGACTGACTGACCTTCCAAGTAAGACTGACTGACCTTCCAAGTAAGACTGACTGACCTTCCAAGTAAGACTGACTGACCTTCCAAGTAAGACTGACTGACCCTCCAAGTAAGACTGACTGACCCTCCAAGTAAGACTGACTGACCCTCCAAGTAAGACTGACTGACCCTCCAAGTAAGACTGACTGACCCTCAAAGTAAGACTGTCTGACCCTCAAAGTAAGACTGACCCTCAAAGTAAGACTGACTGACCCTCCAAGTAAGACTGACTGACCCTCCAAGTAAGACTGACTGACCCTCCAAGTAAGACTGACTGACCCTCCAAGTAAGACTGACTGACCCTCGAATTAAGACTGAATGACCCTCGAATTAAGACTGAATGACCCTCGAATTAAGACTGACTGACCCTCGAATTAAGACTGACTGACCCTCGAATTAAGACTGACTGAACCTCCAAGTAAGACTGACTGACCCTCCAAGACTGACTGACCCTCCAAGACTGACTGACCCTCGAAGTAAGACTGACTGACCCTCGAAGTAAGACTGACTGACCCTCGAAGTAAGACTGACTGACCCTCGAAGTAAGACTGACTGACCCTCGAAGTAAGACTGACTGACCCTCGAAGTAAGACTGACTGACCCTCGAAGTAAGACTGACTGACCCTCGAAGTAAGACTGACTGACCCTCGAAGTAAGACGACTGACCCTCAAGTAAGACTGACTGACCCTCAAGTAAGACTGACTGACCCTCCGAAGTAAGACTGACTGACCCTCCAAGTAAGACTGACTGACCCTCCAAGTAAGACTGACTGACCCTCCAAGTAAGACTGACTGACCCTCGAATTAAGACTGAATGACCCTCGAATTAAGACTGAATGACCCTCGAATTAAGACTGACTGACCCTCGAATTAAGACTGACTGACCCTCCAAGTAAGACTGACTGACCCTCCAAGACTGACTGACCCTCGAATTAAGACTGACTGACCCTCGAATTAAGACTGACTGACCCTCGAAGTAAGACTGACTGACCCTCGAAGTAAGACTGACTGACCCTCGAAGTAAGACTGACTGACCCTCGAAGTAAGACTGACTGACCCTCCAAGTAAGACTGACTGACCCTCCAAGTAAGACTGACTGACCCTCCAAGTAAGACTGACTGACCCTCCAAGTAAGACTGACTGACCCTCCAAGTAAGACTGACTGACCCTCCAAGTAAGACTGACTGACCCTCCAAGTAAGACTGACTGACCCTCCAAGTAAGACTGACTGACCCTCCAAGTAAGACTGACTGACCCTCCAAGTAAGACTGACTGACCCTCCAAGTAAGACTGACTGACCCTCCAAGTAAGACTGACTGACCCTCCAAGTAAGACTGACTGACCCTCCAAGTAAGACTGACTGACCCTCCAAGTAAGACTGACTGACCCTCCAAGTAAGACTGACTGACCCTCCAAGTAAGACTAACTGACCCTCCAAGTAAGACTGACTGACCCTCCAAGTAAGACTGACTGACCCTCCAGTAAGACTGACCCTCCAATAAGACTGACAGACTAAGTACATAGTTTTAAACATAGGTAAAAAATGGTTGACGCAGCCAGTAGTGTGTGAACACAGCGGTTAGGGGAGAGGCGGGGCCAGGAGCTGAGACTCGACCCCCTGCGACTGCAGTTAGGTTAGTACACACACACACAATGGGCGCCTGTGACGAGCGGGGTCCCACAGGGGTCAGTCCTAGGACCAGTGCTATTTTTGGTATATGTGAATGACATGATGGAAGGGATAGACTCAGAAGTGTCTCTGTTCGCAGATGATGTGAAGTTAATGAGGAGAATCACATCGGATGAGGATCAGGCAGGACTACAAAGAGACCTGGATACGTGGTCCAGCAACTGGCTACTCGAATTTAACCCCGCCAAATGCAAAGTCATGAAGATCGGGGAAGGACAAAGAAGACCGCAGACAGAGTATAGGCTAGGTGGCCAAAGACTGCAAACCTCACTCAAGGAAAAGGATCTTGGGGTGAGTATAATACCGAGCACGTCTCCGGAAACACATATCAACCAGATAACTGCTGCAGCATATGTGCGCCTGGCAAACCTGAGAATAGCGTTCCGACACCTCAGTAAGGAATCGTTCAAGACTCTGTACACCGTGTACGTCAGGCCCATACTGGACTATGCAGCAACAGTTTCGAACCCACACCTGGTCAAGCACGTCAAAAAATTAGAGAAAGTGCAAAGGTTTGCAACAAGGTTAGTTCCAGAGCTAAGGGGAATGTCCTACGAAGAAAGGTTAAGGGAAATCGACCTGACAACGCTGGAGGACAGGAGGGTTAGGGGAGACATGATAACGACATACAAAATACTGCGTGGAATAGATAAGGTGGATAGAGACAGGATGTTCCAGAGAGGGGACACAGAAACAAGGGGTCACAATTGGAAGTTGAAGACTCCTATGAGTCAAAGGGATGTTAGGAAGTATTTCTTCAGTCATAGAGTGGAATAGCCTAGAAAGTGACGTAGTGGAGGCAGGAACCATACATAATTTTAAGACGAGGTTTGATAAAGCTCATGGAGCAGGGAAAGAGAGGACCTAGTAGCGATCAGTGAAGAGGCGGGGCCAGGAGCTGAGTCTCGACCCCTGCAACCACAAATAGGCGAGTACAAATAGGTGAGTACAAATAGGTGAGTACACACACACGGAACAGCAGCAACAATGTGAGGCTGGCACACCTGGGTACTGGATGCCAATACTTCGTGGCACCCAGCCAAGCAACCACCACCACCACTAGCACCACCACCACTACTAGCACCACCACCACTACCACTAGCACCACCACCACTAGCACCACCACCACTAGCACCACCACCACTAGCACCACCACCACTAGCACCACCACCACTAGCACCACCACCACTAGCACCACCACCACTAGCACTAGCACCACCACCACTAGCACCACCACCACTAGCACCACCACTATGACCACCACCACTACCACCACCACTACCACTACCTCCACCGCCACTACAACCACCACCTCTACCACCACTACCACCACCACTACCAACACTACCACCAGCACTACCACCACCACCACCACTATCACCACCACTATCACCACAACTACCACCACCACTACCACTACTACCACCGCCACCACTACTACCACCGCCACCACTACTACAACCACCGCCACCACTACCACTACCACCACCACTACCACTTCCTTCACTTCCACTGCCACCCCTACCACCACCACTATCACCACTACTACCACCACCACCACCACTACTACCAGTACTGCTACCAGTACCACTACCACCACCACCACTACTACCACCACCACCTTTACTACTACCAGTACCACTACCAGTACCACTACAACCACCACTACCAGTACCACTACCACTACAACCACCACTACCACCACCACAATACGGAGATCCCTGATAGTAAATACTTGACAACTTAAGACAAACGCAAGGACCCGCGACACACAGTGAGGAAATAGGACAACAATATACAATACTCCGGATCTATGTAAAAATAGTTAGATACTCTGCATCCACCTAAAGATGGATAAAGATACTCTGGCTCTACTTAAGAATAGGTAAAGATACTTTATATCCAGGTAAAGATAGTTAAAGATACTCTGTATCCAGGAAGTAAGATTTTAACATGTTGAAGTGGAAGAAATTAGGTGCATAAACCTGTGTCTGTGTGAGACATGGTTGCCCCTGATAAGTAGGCTCATGTTCAGTACTTGGGTATCTTTATTGGCGAAATATTTCGGTTCTGTAACAGGCTTCTTCAGTCAAATAAATACAGGTCACTGCTTTCAGAACGTAGATAAAACCATCGTATTCTTTTAAACCTGAAACCTTAGTTCCCTTCACCATCTTTACTGGTGGGTGTACTTTACACTCATCAGTAAAGATGGGTGTAAAATCTGCCCATATATTTACTGACAGTATGAAGAATAAGTCAAGAGGATAAAACATGACTGAAATAATTATAAGTATGTCCCTTATGATTAATGTGAGTTCACTAACCCACAAATGATAATTATTCAGAGTCCAACACTGGATTAATCATTAAAAATGTATATTACACAAAATTTTCAAAACCAGTACAAGTATCAGTGTTCAACTCTCACAATCCCAGGTCAACAACTCTCACAATCCCAGGTCAACAACTCTCACAATCCCAGGTCAACAACTCTCACAATCCCAGGTCAACAACTCTCACAATCCCAGGTCAACAACTCTCACAATCCCAGGTCAACAACTCTCACAATCCCAGGTCAACACAGGGCATGTGTATGTAGTGTGTATATACCATTTGGTCAAAGATTACATTAAGTCCACAAAACAGTGTGTAGACACCAATAAGGTGTCTACACACTGTTTTTGCCCAGGAAGCTGGACAAATACCATTTCCACTCAATACTTGGTATGCAGACGCAAACGTCTTCCTGAGACGGAGTCGATACCAAACAACGCAGAATTAATCTAATACAGCATACATAAGTAAAAGCTAACATAACCTAAATGAGTCAAACTCATTTGAAAAACATGTAGTGTTACTCCAAATAGACGCAGTCTGTCTACAAAGGAGAAATTCAACGTGGTCTCCCGTCGACAGACCTCGCTTCACTCACGACTTAGTTCTGATACCTCTATCACACTATGTTCAAATATGACAAGGTGTCCATAGGGACATAATGCAAGACCTGTGTTCGGGAAACTCTAGCAGTGTTTTATGGATTCTCTAAACACAGTTCAGAGTGACGACTCTTCTTCTCAGAAGTTATAATCAACAATGTAGTTAAAACGAGAGTTCACACTATATACATAGGCTGCAGACACTATATAGTGCTCAGAAATTGAAAAGTCCAAAAATTTGACGGTGTGAACCTTGTCTGAATGTGAGGCTATGGTAATGGAGACAGAGCAATATTGCTCAGGTCCTTCCTGGAGGTTGGCAGCAACACCAACTGAGAGCTCAGTTCAGTCATACTTGGTAGTTCCAGCACCAGACTAGTCATACTTGGTAGTTCCAGTACTAGTCTAGTCATACTTGGTAATTCCAGTATCAGTCTAGTCATTTTTGGTAGTTCCAGCTCTTTGACTCCATGACTCCAGTCTCTTCCAACCATTACTCGATGCCCTTAACGATTTTGCTCCTTCCATCAGGTTTAAATCTGAACGGGAATCTAACTCTTTGCTTCCTTTCCTTGATGAACATGTTCACCGCTCGGCTACAGGCTTTTCTTTTCCCGTTGATCGCAAGTCCATGTACAGTTTCACGTACATTCCCTACTTTTCATACCATGCTCCCTCTGTCAAGAAAGGTGTTCATAATTCATTCCTTCTCCGGGTAATCTGCATTTGTGACCCCTCAGTTCCTTGACTCTCTAGTCTTGGCTTCCCTTCCCACTTCAGAAACTCTGCCTTCTCACGTACTATATTTTCAGTCTTTCTAATCTCACCAACTCTCTCCGTTCGTTAGACATCAAACTTACTTTTCTCCGCAATAACACCCTTCGCAGTAACCTGGTTCACACCTCTTCCCCTGCAATTAATGCAGTTGATTCCCCTTCAATACTTCGGAGAAACGGACCACTCTTTCTGACAGACTTAGAGCACAAAAACAGTGTTAGGCTTGCCGACACCAATAATGCTTTTTTCCTGATGTTATCCTATTGACTGATCCTCTGCCACAACTATCTATCCTACTTGTAGCCTTCACAGCCGTTGTCTTGTTGAAGCATCTATTATAAAGAGCTTTCCTAGTATGAATATAAGTCGTGGCTTTGTCTCTCTAGATGTCTTCCTTTCTCCTTATGTTGTCAAGTGTTCCAAACTTTACAACACTCGTGACTTCATCTGATAATTTCTTCTTTCCCTGCGTCTTCTCCTTTTCCATTTTTCCTTATTTCTTTTTCTGTTTTTACTTTCATTCTGCCTAGTGTGTGTTATCCTTCAGTCCCGTCCCCCTACTTCCACTACCAACATTATCACTACCACTACTTCTTTTTCTTCCTCTCTTTCTCCCATCCCTCTCCTCGCCTATATAAACTGGCTCACTCATTCTCTTCTGTCAGTGTGACTTTGTAAATGGTCCAGATCGGACCAAAATTTCGTCGTTAGATTCTCTTTTATGTGAGGGATTATTTGTGTATTCCAGTCACTGTATTGTGCCTTTTGTTTTTTGAACTTGGTACTTCGAGCACCAGACTAGTCGTACTTGGTACTTCGAGCACCAGACTAGTCGTACTTGGTAGTTCCAGCACCAGACTAGTCGTACTTGGTAGTTCCAGCACCAGACTAGTCGTACTTGGTAGTTCCAGCACCAGACTAGTCGTACTTGGTAGTTCCAGCACCAGACTAGTCGTACTTGGTAGTTCCAGGACCAAACTAGTCGTACCTCTGAACTTTCTCAAGAGTGACTGTGGTAGTGTGTTAGAGACTGGTGCTATCTTGTGCTGTATGGTACTGTGTGGTGCTGCGTAATTACGGTGTAGTGCTGTGTGGTGCTGTCTAATACTGTGTGGTGATATGTAATGCTGTATGGTGCTGTATAATACTGTGTAACTCAGTGTAATAATGTGTGGTGCTGTGTAGTATTGTCTGGTGCTGTGTGCGGGAAGGGTTGATAAACTTAACCCTCAAAAAGCTTTCCGAGCAAATGTGTGTGTGTGTGTATATATATATATATATATATATATATATATATATATATATATATATATATATATATATATATATATATATATGTCGTGCCTAATAGGTAAAACTGGTCAATTAGCTAGAACTCATCTAAAATTAAGTCCTTTCTAAAATTTCCTCATATACTTTTAAAGATATATTTTTTTTCATTTATGTTAATGTAAAATTTATAATTTTGCACCAAAAGGAACTTAGAAAACTTACCTAACCTTATTATAACAAGCGCAATCTAATTTAGCCTAACCCAACTAAATATATTTTAGATACGTTTACAATAATTTAATAATAAACAAACAATGAAATGTATTTTTTTTTCGTTAGGTTCAGAATGATTTTTGCGAAATTATTGCATACACAAATTTTCGCTTGTCTTAAATGGCAAGATGAGCGTTGCTATTTAAGCCAAAATCGCAAGTTTTACCTAATCGGCACGACATATATATATAATTATTCATTGACGATCGTTCATTACAAATCATCTTGAGGGTATGTATGAGTGTGTATGTATGAAGGTATCCATGTATATGTATCCAGGCTATATTTACGTCCACAAATAATCTCTTCATCAGCGTTCTTTCTGCCTCATTCAATATCATATATCCACACACAAAAAAAATGCTCGTTTGTTCAAGCTACAACAACGACAACAAAAAAATAGTGTGAGAAAAACTATCAGAGACTATTGTGTTGTTGTTGTTGCCGTGTCCACAGCCCAGGGTAAAATTCGAGCCAGATTGCGCTCGTTGTTAATGATCATTCAGCTGTCATTGTAGTGTAACAAGGTGGGTCTTTTTTAATTGGTGTTTAGGTGTGACAATGTCTGTTTCTTTTATGGGTGATACAGAGGGGACAATAGAGGTGGTGTTGTTTCATGGCTGTTTTTTTGTGGGGTGGTGGTGGTAGGTGGGGAAGGTAGGGATGTGTGGGGTGAGGGGGAGGTAGAGAGGGATGTACCAATGTGGTGGTTGTTGTAATGGTGGTGGTGGTGGGACTTAGCAACAACAACAGCAGCAGCAGCAGAAGCAGCAATAGGAATACCAGTAACAGTAACAATAGCAATAGCAACTACAGTAAGATCAGCAGCAACACTAGCAGCAACAACAGCAGCAGCAGCAGAAGCAGCAATAGAAATACCAGTAACAATAGCAATAGCAACTACAGTAAGATCAGCAGCAACACTAGCAGCAACAACAGTAGAAGCAGCAATAGGAATACCAGTAACAATAGCAACTACAGTAAGATCAGCAGCAACACTAGCAGCAACAACAGCAGCAGCAGAAGCAGCAATAGGAATACCAGTAACAATAGCAACTACAGTAAGAGCAGCAGCAACACTAGCAGCAACAACAGCAGCAGTAGAAGCAGCAATAGGAATACCAGTAACAATAGCAACTACAGCAACACTAGCAGCAACACTAGCAACAACAACAACAACAGCAGCAGCAGCAGTAGAGGTAAGGGAAACTCAACTTTAGGTACACCGCAGCTAGCAGGTACACGGCCAGGTTGTGTGACCTGTCGTGAGTGACCTCACAGTGACCCAGGTCCTCCTGCTGCTGCTGCTGCTGGTCTTCAACATAGGTCATAACCAAACAGCTTCACCTCACAACCTCACCTCGTGCCAGACCTCACCCACAATACACTCGTACGTACATCTTAATACCAGATACATTTTGATACCACCAAAAAAATTACATTGAAGAGATGGTACCCTGGTGTTCATCTCGCACAGTCTGAACAATCCTTTGTTCCATTTCTGTGTGTCTGCCTTCAACAGAACACTCCCTTCTTTTTTAGCGACAGCACTGCCTAATTGACTAGGTAAAAACCTTTTCTGACCGTTTCAAGAACGCTTTATATATATATATATATATATATATATATATATATATATATATATATATATATCTTGAAGAATGGTACTTCACCTCTGTATGAACGTTAGTCTCTGACGTCGGTGAACGTGATGAATTTATGCCGGAACGTTATTTTTAACTGGATGAACGTAAGGTAGAAAACACAAGAATGTAAGTCTCCAGCTTCAAGAAAAGGCATAAAGCTGGAACACAGAAATTTGATGGAATCTACAGCTGAGTACACCTGGCAGGAAGCAGAGAGAGCTGACTTCAGCAGCAACTTCTGCAGCAAGGGTAGGCTGAGGGACTGACCACCTCGAACCACCTCTCTTCGTGTCTTTCACAGTCCTCCAACAGATTACTCAAGACTGAGGGAATGACCACCCTAACTACCTCTAAACATCCTCCACAGTCTCCAGTATTTTCCACTGTGCTGGGTTGATAGTTCTCCTGGCTGGGCGAAACGTCACCACTATGAAGATTAC
>WNWK01001006.1:242500-262500 GCA_009830355.1 Cherax destructor | reverse complement strand
TTCTCTACCTTTATCTAAATAATGTTCACATATATGCTTCAATGTAAACACTTGATCTACACATCCCCTACCAACTCTAAAGCCTCCTTGCTCATCTGCAATCCTACTCTCTGTCTTACCTCCAATTCTTTCAATAATAACCCTGCCATACACTTTACCTGGTATACTCAGTAAACTTATTCCCCTATAATTTTTACAATCTCTCTTGTCCCCCTTCCCTTTATATAAAGGAACTATACATGCTCTCTGCCAATCCCTAGGTACCTTCCCCTCTTTCAAACATTTATTAAACAAAAATACCAACCACTCCAACACTATATCTCCCCCTGCTTTTAACATTTCTGTCATGACCCCGTCAGTTCCAGCTGCTTCACCCCCTTTCATTCTACGTAATGCCTCACGCACCTCCTGCTCTTCTTCACTCCTAAACGATGTTGTACCTCCCTGGCCAGTGCATGAAATTACGGCCTCCCTTTTTTCATCGACATTTAAAGGTTCCTCAAAATATTCCCGCCATCTACCCAATACCTCCAGCTCCCCATCTACTAACTCTCTTATTCTGGTTTTAACTGAATTCCATTCGTTATCTAGGCTTTCTTAACTTGTTTATTTCCAAAAATTTCATCTGCTCTCCTTTTGCACTCTCACCACTCTCTTCACCTTTCTTTTACTGTCCATATACTCTGCTCTTCTTATAACACTTCTGCTTTGTAAAAACCTCTCATAAGCTATCCTTTTCTCTTTTATTACACCCTTCATCATTCCACCACTCACTCCTCTTTCCTCCTGCACCCACCCTCCTATAGCCACAAACTTCTGCCCCACATTCTAATACTGCATTTTTAAAACTATCCCAACTCTCTTCAACCTCCCCACTACTCATACTAGCACTAGCCCACCTTTCTGCCAATAGTGTGATATATATATATATATATATATATATATATATATATATATATATATATATATATATATATATATATATATACATACACACACATACACAGTCTACACTTGTACGCTTCCCGTTAATGCAAATGTATAATCAGCTAATCACGTGGCAGCACCTCAATGCCTGAAGGCATTCAGACATGGTCAAGTTGTTGTTGTTGTTCAGACTGAACTTCAGAAAGGGGAAATGTAATCCAAGTGACTTTGACGGAGGAATGAATGTTGATGCCAGACGAGCTGGTTTATGTATCTCAGAAGCTGCTGTTCTTCTGGGAATTTCACACACAATAGTCTTTAGATTTACGGAGATGGTGAGAGAAAATACAAAACATCCATTCTCTCATTATCAAGGCGACAAGGCCTTGATAATGACAGATGTCAGATGAGAATGGCCAGACTGGTTCAAGCTGACGGGAAGGCGACAGTAACTCAAACAACCATGGGTTACAGCGGTGGAATGCAGAAGAGCATCTCTGAATGTCCAACACGTCTAACCTCAAAGTGGATGGGTCCCAGCAGCATCAGACCACGCTGGGTTCCACTCGCGTCAGTGAAGAACAGGAAAGTGAAGCTACAGCGACCACTGGCTCACCTTAACTGGGCAGTTAAAGACTGGAAGAACATCACTTATTCTGACGACTCGATTTATGCTACGACATACAGATGATAAGTTCAGAATTTATAGTAAACCTTTGGGATGTGGTGGAATGGGAGACTTGCAGCATGAATGTGTAGCTGACAGATCTGCATGATGTTACCATGTCAACATGATGTTACCATGTCAACATGATGTTACCATGTCAACATGATGTTACCATGTCAACATGATGTTACCATGTCAACATGATGTTACCATGTCAACATGATGTTACCATGTCAACATGATGTTACCATGTCAACATGATGTTACCATGTCAACATGATGTTACCATGTCAACATGATGTTACCATGTCAACATGATGTTACCATGTCAACATGATGTTACCATGTCAACATGATGTTACCATGTCAACATGATGTTACCATGTCAACATGATGTTACCATGTCAACATGATGTTACCATGTCAACATGATGTTACCATGTCAACATGATGTTACCATACAGACATGATGTTACCATACAGACATGATGTTACCATACAGACATGATGTTACCATACAGACATGATGTTACCATACAGACATGATGTTACCATACAGACATGATGTTACCATACAGACATGATGTTACCATACAGACATGATGTTACCATACAGACATGATGTTACCATACAGACATGATGTTACCATACAGACATGATGTTACCATACAGACATGATGTTACCATACAGACATGATGTTACCATACAGACATGATGTTACCATACAGACATGATGTTACCATACAGACATGATGTTACCATACAGACATGATGTTACCATACAGACATGATGTTACCATACAGACATGATGTTACCATACAGACATGATGTTACCATACAGACATGATGTTACCATACAGACATGATGTTACCATACAGACATGATGTTACCATACAGACATGATGTTACCATACAGACATGATGTTACCATACAGACATGATATTACCCAGTACTAGAACGTTGTACCTAATAAAGTGGCCACCTGAGAGCGTCATACGTCCTGGTATATACTATATACACTTAGATATACACATCACTCGCTGTATATACACTGAGCCAGACACCTCTCAGAGCTACACACCTCTCGGTGTATATACGATAGATATATAGTCCACGAAGCCTCAAACCCGTGTGGGTCATTCATCGCTTATTTTTATAATGAATAACCCACAAAGGGAAATATTGGTTATTTATCAAGCATTATTCAGGCAGCATTAATCACCCTCGTAACGACAGAGTAATTACAGTCAAATTACGGTGTAATTGGCAGTTTTTTTTTTGCATGTAGTTTTATAATTAGAGGAAATGGGAACAATATCAGCTTGTAATGGGGAAGGTAATTGGTAATTACGAGAACGGTGTTGATGACTATCGACCTTATGAGAGGTGAGCGGAAGGTTGGAAGTCCAGTGTCCTCAGTAACTGGCAACAGAGTGTTGGGGGGTAGTTAAATGGGGGTTGTCAACACCCTAGAGTGTTTCATGTATATATATATATATACCTATATTTATATATCCATTAAATCGTAAATTTATATACATTACTTTGTAGATTTTTATATATTTCCTTGTAGATTTATATTACTCGTGGACTTATATAACTTGTAGATTTATATTACACACCTCTCGGTGTATATACGCTGATATAAATTTAAAAGATAATATAAATCTTACCTTGTAGATTTTTATTATCTTGTAAATTTATATTACTCGTATATTTATATTACCTCGTAGACTTACATTATCTAGTAGATTTAAATATATTACCCCGTAGATTTATATTGTTTTGTAGATTTAAATATATTACCCAGTAGATTTATATTGTTTTGTAGATTTAAATATATTACCCCGTAGATTTATATTGTTTTGTAATTTAAATATATTACCCTGTAGATTTATATTGTTTTGTAATTTAAATATATTACCCCGTAGATTTATATTGTTTTGTAATTTAAATATATTACCCCGTAGATTTATATTGTTTTGTAATTTAAATATATTACCCTGTAGATTTATATGAATTACTTCGTAGATTTGTATGCATTAACTTGCGGATTTACATACATATATACATTATATATATATATATATATATATATATATATATATATATATATATCTATATATATATATATATATGCTGGATGCCAAGGTATTGACCAGTGTGGTACGGTCGGTAAAGCACTGCGTACCTTGTCATGAGGTTCGTAGGTTCGAGTCTCCGTCGGCCAGAGATCAGTGTTTGTGAATATTTCGCCTGCTCTTGCGAATTCCTAGCATATATATATATATATATATATATATATATATATATATATATATATATATATATATATATATATATATAAACATATAAACACACACAGAGTTGTCAGGAAGTGAAACTCTGGTTAGTGACGTAGTGGACGCAGGATCCATACATAGTTTTAAGAAGAGATACGATAAAGCTCGTGGAGCAGGAAAATACCGAGACTAGTAGCGACCAATGAAGAGGCGGATCCAGGAGCTATGAATCGACCCCTGCAACCACAGTTAGGTGGGTACATACTACAACTGTGGAGAAAAGTTCAGCTGTGTATCAGATAATTAACCAGGGATTCGCACCCGCGTTGGGTCTTCCATGTCCAGGTAATTATAACTTCATTTGATAAAGCTCTTGTTCCTCCCACACTCTGTAACCTCAGGATTTTTTTTATTTCGTTGAGATTTGTTTACCTTCATCTGTTGTTTAATTAAAATTTAATGAAAAAATTTATCTTCATTTTCACTCAAATTATTATTATTATTATTATTATTATTATTATTATATGTCGTGCCGAATAGGTAAAACTGGTCAATTAGCAAGAACTCATTTAAAATTAATTCCTTTCAAAAATTTTATCATATACATTTAAAGATATATATTTTTCATTTATGTTAATATAAAAATTAATAATTTTGTACCAAAAGAACCTTAGAAAACTTACCTAACCTTATTATAACAAACACAATTTAATTTAGCCTAATACAACTATATATATTTTAGATAAGTTTACAATAATTTAATAAATAAACAAACACAATGAAATATTTTTTTTTCGTTAGATTCAGAATAATTTTTACGAAATTATTGGATACACAAATTTTTGCTTGCCTTATTCGGCAAGAAGAGCGTTGGTATTTATTCCCGACCATATATATATATATATATATATATATATATATATATATATATATATATATAAAACAACTGAGTACGTAATACGAGCAAGATTGGTCAGAGAGGCGGCTTCCAATGTTCAGTCATTACATACAAGGTTGTGAAAATTGGGAAAGGGTCAAGAAGACCGGAAGTGAAATACAGACTCATGAGAAAGAAGATAGAGGCTGCAGACTTCCCACTTTATACATCAATGCCCTTTATAAAGCAATTGCAGATTACTGACTGCATATAATCATATGCATATAAATTTGCGAGGCAAGGATCATCAATTATTGACGCCTCATTTTAGCTCAAGGATGATGAACTACACGTCTCATCATAACTCAAGGATGATGAATTTTGATGTCTAATCATAACACAAGGTTTAAACTATACATATCTCATCATACCGCCAGGATATATACACTAAGAGGTGTATGAGAATTAGACACATGTACAACATCTGGGTATCTTTACTGTAGACGTTTCGCCCTCCAGTGTCTTTATCAACACAGATTCTAGGATTGATAAAGCCACTCAAGGGCGAAACGTCTACAATAAACACACCCAGATGTTGTATATGTGACTAATTTTCATCTCGTCGATACTGTGTACCATTCATGTACAAGACGTGTATGTCTTTCAGTGTACACTCAGTGTTTACTTGTATCCTAATTTTAGGTCTAGAAGTATTCTTGTCTGGTGATGGCGACGCTTGTCCAGTCGACAGGCTTCAAACCGCATTAACCAACCTAACCAAAATTCTGAATTGGTGTTAATAGGTTTATCCACACCCCAATGTAACGTAATATATTCTTACGACTGGTAACGTAAGATTTTCCTCCCGCTGGTAACGTAATATATTCTTACGACTGGTAACGTAGGATTTTCCTCCCGCTGGTAACGTAATATATTCTTACGACTGGTAACGTAGGATTTTCCTCCCGCTGGCAACGTAATATATTCTTACGACTGGTAACGTAAGATTTTCCTCCCGCTGGTAACGTAATATATTCTTACGACTGGTAACGTAAGATTTTCCTCCCGCTGGTAACGTAATATATTCTTACGACTGGTAACGTAGGATTTTCCTCCCGCTGGCAACGTAATACAATCAGATTCAATTATTACAAGTGTGAATATTATATAAAGAAGAATGAGTGAAGGAATAAGGGATGTATGAGTGGGGATCAGGGAGCATAAGAGAGGTGGGGGTGGTGGAAGAGGGTCCGTGGTGGGGAGACGGGGTGCTGGGATCGATCAAAGGTCGCAGGGGAGGGGAGGGTCAAGAAGACAAGGTCAATTACATCACCCTGACTGACATGATTGAAAGGCCAGTTATGAGAACACCCTAGCCAGAGTCCAGTCAGCCTGAGGGCAAGCCGGCCTGAGGGTAAGCCAGCCTGAGGGCAAGCCGGCCTGAGGGTAAGCCGGCCTGAGGGCAAGCCGGCCTGATGCTGCTCCATATTATGACTATATGTAATGATGCTGCTTCTAGTATCCATATATATATATATATATATATATATATATATATATATATATATATATATATATATATAATGATATATGAAAAATGTTTGAGCTCTGAGGGAGATAATTAGCAGAGCGAAGGAAAACTTCCCCATATTACTCAGAGCTAATTTGTAACCTCTCTCTCTCTCTCTCTCTCTCTCTCTCTCTCTATCTCTCACTCACTCACTCACTCTCCACACAACCTAGGACGCTACTCACTGCTGGTTGAACCTTGTATGAGTAATGGTAACCATAGGATGAAAGCTTGATGGTCAGTGAGGTGACTCATACTATTAACATGGTTGATGGTCAGTGAGGTGACTCGTACCGTCAACATGGCTGACAGTGAGGTGACTCGTACCGTCAACATGGTTGACAGTGAGGTGACTCGTACTGTCAACATGGTTGACAGTGAGGTGACTCGTACCGTCAACATGGTTGACAGTGAGGTGACTCGTACCGTCAACAAAACTGTTGACTTTAACTCACACGTTACACACTTAATCTGTGTAAGATGAGTGACTCTCCTACACCCTGTGAAGGACGGATCATTACAGGTCCCTGTGTCGTAAAGACTGGTGACTACTCCTACAGGTCCCTGGTGGTGCGTGAAGGACTGGTGACTTACTCACCTTACAGGTCCCTGGTGGTGCGTGAAGGACTGGTGACTTACAGTTACGGGTCCCTGGGTGCGGGGGAACGGTGACTTACTCAACTTACAGGTCTGTGAGTGCTGAAGTGAGTGACTTACCACACAGGTTGACAGTGGTGACTCGTACTGTAACATGGTTGAGGTCAGTAGGTGACTCTACTTAACATGGTTACAGTGAGGTGATCGTACCTGTTAACATGGTTGAATGGCTGACTACTACTTTTAGTAAGTGACTTACTAGTGAGCTGTCTTGACTGGCAGTGGTGACTCTACTGTTAACATGGTTGCGGTACTGGTCAACAAAGTGACGGTGACTCGTACCTCTAACATGCTGTACAGTGAGGTGACGTACCTCAGGTAGTCCGGTGACGACGCAACATGGTGACAGTGAGCGTGACCTCGTACCGTCAACATGGTGGTACGTGAGAGTGACTCGTACCTTGATCACTAGGTAAGTGAGGTGACTGTACTCGTTAACAGCCTGGTTGACAGTAGGTGACTTGTACCTCTAAGCATGGTGTGCATGTGATGGTGACCTTACTCTACCTGGTCCTGTGTGCGTGAGGTGACTCGTACCTCTAACAGGCTGGTGTCGTGAGGTACTGGTACTGACTCAGTACGTTAACGATGTAGTGATGCTGTAGTACTTACTGGCTAGGTGCGTGTGTGACTGTGACTCTACTTACGAAGCAGTGGTCCCTGAGTGTACTGTGACTCTCTTACGAAGCATAGGTGACCAGGTGATGGTGACTCGTACCTGCAAGCTAGGGTCCTGTAGTGATGTGACTCTTCACACTTCTGTGTAGACGAAGCTGGTGTCTCGTGTGTACTGTGACCCTTGCAAGCTAGGTGTCCGTGAGTGTACTTACCTCTTAGCAAGCTAGGTGTCCGTAGTGACTGTGACCTCTTAGCGACTGTGTCCCTGTGCTGAGGACTGTGACTTAACTAGGTCCCTGTGTAGACTGGTGACCTCTACTAGGTCCTGTGTGTGACTGTGACCTCTACAAGCTAGGTGTCCTGTGTGTGGTAGACTGGTGACTTACTCATGACTAGGTGTCCCTGTGAGTGCTGATAGGCCTGTGACTTCTCTTACGCTAAGCTAGGTGTCCCTGTGTGTACTGTGACCTAGCAGCTCGGGTGGTGCCTGTGTACTGACTCTTAGCGAGCTAGGTGTCCGTGTGTGTACTGGTGTCTACTACCTGAGCTAGGTGTCCCGTGTGTACTGTACCCTTAGCAAGCCAGGTGTCCCGTGTGTGTACTGTGACTCTTAGCAGAGCTAGGTGTCCCGTGTGTACTGTGACCTCTTAGCAGCTAGGTGTCCCTGTGTGTACTGTGACCTCTTAGCGAGCTAGGTGTCCCGTGTGTGTACTGTGACTCTTAGCAGCTAGGTGTCCTGTGTGCTGTGACCTCTTAGCGAGCTAGGTGTCCCTGTGTGACTGTGACCTTAGCAGCTGGTGTCCGTGTGTGACTGACCTCTTAGCAGCTAGGTGTCCTGTGTGTACTGTCCTAGCAGCTAGGTGTCCGTGTGTACTTGACCTCTTAGCAGCTAGGTGTCCCGTGTGTGTACTGTGACCTCTTAGCAGCTAGGTGTCCCGTGGTGTCTGTGTACCTCTTAGCAGCTAGGTGTCCCGTGTGTGTACTGTTTAGCAGCTAGGTGTCCCGTGTGTGTACTGTGACCTCTTAGCAGCTAGGTGTCCCGTGTGTGTACTGTGACCTCTTAGCAAGCTAGGTGTCCGTGTGTGTACTGTGACCTCTTAGCGAGCTAGGTGTCCCGTGTGTGTACTGTGTACCTCTTAGCAGCTAGGTGTCCGTGTGTGTACTGTGTACCTCTTAGCGAGCTAGGTGTCCCTGTGTGTACTGTGACCTCTTAGCAGCTAGGTGTCCCGTGTGTGTACTGTGTACCTCTTAGCGAGCTAGGTGTCCCGTGTGTGTACTGTGTACCTCTTAGCGAGCTAGGTGTCCCGTGTGTGTACTGTGACCTCTTAGCGAGCTAGGTGTCCCGTGTGTGTACTGTGTACCTCTTAGCGAGCTAGGTGTCCCGTGTGTGTACTGTGTACCTCTTAGCGAGCTAGGTGTCCCATGTGTGTACTGTGACCTCTTAGCGAGCTAGGTGTCCCGTGTGTGTACTGTGTACCTCTTAGCGAGCTAGGTGTCCCGTGTGTGTACTGTGACCTCTTGCGAGCTAGGTGTCCCGTGTGTGACTGTGACCTCTTAGCGAGCTAGGTGTCCCGTGTGTGTACTGTGTACCTCTTAGCGAGCTAGGTGTCCCGTGTGTGTACTGTGACCTCTTAGCGAGCTAGGTGTCCCGTGTGTGTACTGTGACCTCTTAGCGAGCTAGGTGTCCCGTGTGTACTGTGACCTCTTAGCGAGCTAGGTGTCCCTGTGTGTACTGTGTACCTCTTAGCAAGCTAGGTGTCCCGTGTGTGTACTGTGACCTCTTAGCGAGCTAGGTGTCCCATGTGTGTACTGTGACCTCTTAGCGAGCTAGGTGTCCCGTGTGTGTTCTGTGTACCTCTTAGCGAGCTAGGTGTCCCGTGTGTGTACTGTGTACCTCTTAGCAAGCTAGGTGTCCCATGTGTGTACTGTGACCTCTTAGCGAGCTAGGTGTCCCGTGTGTGTACTGTGACCTCTTAGCGAGCTAGGTGTCCCGTGTGTGTACTGTGTACCTCTTAGCGAGCTAGGTGTCCCGTGTGTGTACTGTGTACCTCTTAGCGAGCTAGGTGTCCCGTGTGTGTACTGTGACCTCTTAGCGAGCTAGGTGTCCCGTGTGTGTACTGTGACCTCTTAGCGAGCTAGGTGTCCCGTGTGTGTACTGTGTACCTCTTAGCGAGCTAGGTGTCCCGTGTGTGTACTGTGACCTCTTAGCGAGCTAGGTGTCCCATGTGTGTACTGTGACCTCTTAGCGAGCTAGGTGTCCCATGTGTGTACTGTGACCTCTTAGCGAGCTAGGTGTCCCATGTGTGTACTGTGACCTCTTAGCAAGCTAGGTGTCCCGTGTGTGTACTGTGTACCTCTTAGCGAGCTAGGTGTCCCGTGTGTGTACTGTGACCTCTTAGCGAGCTAGGTGTCCCATGTGTGTACTGTGACCTCTTAGCGAGCTAGGTGTCCCGTGTGTGTACTGTGACCTCTTAGCGAGGTAGGTGTCCCGTGTGTGTACTGTGTACCTCTTAGCGAGCTAGGTGTCCCGTGTGTGTACTGTGTACCTCTTAGCAGCTAGGTGTCCCATGTGTGTACTGTGACCTCTTAGCAAGGTGTCCCGTGTGTGTACTGTGACCTCTTAGCAAGGTGTCCCGTGTGTGTACTGTGACCTCTTAGCGAGCTAGGTGTCCCGTGTGTGTACTGTGACCTCTTAGCAAGGTGTCCCGTGTGTGTACTGTGACCTCTTAGCAAGCTAGGTGTCCCGTGTGTGTACTGTGACCTCTTAGCAAGCTAGGTGTCCCATGTGTGTACTGTGACCTCTTAGCAAGCTAGGTGTCCCGTGTGTGCACTGTGACCTCTTAGCAAGCTTGCTTGACGCTGCACGGTGCACTGTACTTCCCTCCTGCAACCATCTGCAAAATTGCAAGCCATACCTGCTTTTGAAACTGTGTATTGTGCTTACATCCACTACCTCTTTATCTAGTCGTTTCTTACTATTCTCAAACTAAGAGCAAAGTATTTTCTGATAACTGTGTAGTAATTCATGTGTTTTTATCTCATCTTTGTCTCCTGGTTCCTTCTACATGATATTAAGCAGCTGTCCCCATCTACTCCAAGTCTCTGAGTATTTCGTATGTTGTGATCGTATCTCCTTTGATTCAAGGTTGTTAAGGTGACTTTTCTGAAGTCTTCCATCACGTACGACCCACTCAAGGTCAACCTCCACCTGCCACCCACTCAAGGTCAACCTTCACCTACCACCCACTCAAGGTCAACCTTCACCTACCACCCACTCAAGGTCAACCTTCACCTACCACCCACTCAAGGTCAACATCATCTACCACCCACTCAAGGTCAACCTCCACCTACCACCCACTCAAGGTCAACCTCCACCTACCACCCACTCAAGGTCAACCTCCAAATACCACCCACTCAAGGTCAACCTTCATCTAACACCCACTCAAGGTCAACCTCTACCGTCCTACACCTACTCCACACCCTTCTTAGTCTACTCCCACCTCCGCCCACTTCAGACTTCACCTCCCCCACTCAGACTTCATTCCCTCCGCCCACTCCAGACTTCATCACCTCCACATCAGACTTCACTCCCTCCGCCCACTCCAGACTTCCTCCACCCTCCCACTCAGCTCACTCCAGATTTTCTCCATCCGCCCACTCCAGACTTCACTCCACCTCCACATCAGACTTCACTCCCTCCGCCCACTCCAGACTTCACTCCACCTCTCTACGCTCACTCCAGATTTTTCTCCATCCGCCCACTCCATACTTCACTCCACCTCCCTCCTCCCACTCCAGACTTCACTCCACCTCCCTACGCCCACTCCAGACTTTACTCCCTCCTCCCACTCCAGACTTCACTCCACCTCCCTACGCCCACTCCAGACTTTACTCCCTCCACCCACTCCAGACTTCACTCCACCAACTGCTCCTTCACTTAATCCTCTTTCCCTCCAGATCTTCTATTTCTCCACCACAACCAGCTTAATCTCTCACCTCTCTCACACCTTCTCTCTCACACCTTCCTCTCTCACACCTTCCTCTCTCACACCTTCCTCTCTCACACACTAACACTCCTACACACTCGTGTTGAAGGTCACTCTTGAAGGTCACTCCTGTGGGTGTCAGGCTGCAGCAGTTCTGGGCAGGTGTCGTTTATTAAGAGAGGTGGCACCCCTGGGTTGGACAGGTGTGGCTCTAGTTATGTATGATAGATGGAACAGTGCCAATATGTGGCACTGTTCCCTAGCAACGTATTCCCATACACTGGAGGTATATTTCATACACTGGAAGTATTTTTCTTGAACTGACAGTATATTTCATACACTGGAAGTATTTTTCTTGCATTGACAGTATATTTCATACACTGACAGTATTCCCATATACGCAGAGATGTGTGTATCTCTGTGTATATACACTGACGGTGTGTGTATATCTGTGCATACACGATGAGAGGTGTATATCTATCAATGTAAATATACCAATATACCTTAATCCCTATTTTAAGAATTAAAGGTGACATGCAGGTGACATGCAGCCTTAATGACCCCCTCGCATAACCGACAGGTTTTAAACCTAATTAACCAAGCTATTAATCGTCAGAGAGTACTGATGTTGACTTCTCGTTTCCAAGCATACCGATGCATATTTCAGTATATATATCTATATATACTGACATATATATATATTCTGTGTAGACTGATACATCTATCGGTGTATGTACATTGATTTGAATTGGGCGAATTATACTGTATAGTGGTCGAGGTTATATTACATAAATCACAGTAGGCAATAATATACCAAGCGGTACTGTGTTCATCCGGTCTGAACGGGGATGATAGCTAGGAAATCAGGCTGGAGTCGGATAATAACTAAGAAATCCGGCTGGAGTCGGATTGGTGGATGAATACTAAGGTATTAACTACTTCTCGTGGTTTTTGGTTTTGGTAGAAAAAGCCAAGACATCAACAACAGTCACAAATTATCCTTATCCTCTCTGGATCCCTTATCCTCCCTCTAATCCTTATCCTCACGGTGTTCTGTCTGCTGGGCACACTGAAAACCGGGGCGGGAATTGTACGGCTTTGGAGTGAAGCCGGTCACTGACTCAGAGACACAGGCGTCCCGTTCTACCAGGGCACAGGCAAGAGTGGTCCAACTGACCCAGTTGATGACCAATTGTTCCCGTTCATGTTTTTGAAAGGAATTTCTTGTTCCTTTTCCTTTCATCACCCAGTTTTGAGAAATGTTTCTTTCCCCGGGAATGCAAGGCTCGGTACGGCGTCAGCAGTTAGTGGCCCTGTAAACCACAAATAAACAATGATGTCTGTGGACAGCCGGCCGCGTGTTTGTGTGAATATATTTTCATAGGAAACATAGAATATACACCAGGTGCAGCAGTACCTGGTGTGCTACTGAAGCTGCAGTAGCACCTAGCATCTTCCCGAGGTTACATCGGCACCTGAGTCACTTCCTGCCAGTCTAGTTAAGCTGGTAGGAAGCTGAGCCCTCTCACCAGTTCAAGGTAAATAATATTTATTATATAACGCAGATCAGATTGGAGGGAGAGAGTATGGAGGAGGTGAATGTGTTCAGATATTTGGGAGTGGATGTGTCAGCAGATGGGTCTATGAAGGATGAGGTGAATCATAGAATTAACGAGGGAAAAAAGGTGAGTGGAGCACTGAGGAGCTTGTGGAGACAGAGAACTTTATCCATGAAAGCAAAGAGGAGAATGTATGAGAGTATAGTTATACCAACACTATTGTATGGGTGTGAGACATGGGTTGTGAATGTTGCAACAAGGAGAAGGCTGGAGGCAGTGGAGATGTCATGTCTGAGGTCAATGTGTGGTGTGAATATAATGCAGAGAATCCGTAGTTTGGAGATTAGGAGGAGGTGTGGGATTACCAAAACTATTATCCAGAGAGCTGAGATGGGTTATTGAGATGGTTTGGACATATAGAGAGGATGGAACAAAATAGAATGATTGTTAAGTAAAAGGACACAAATGCAACTAAATAAATCTGTAGTGAAGGATAGGCGGGGTAGGGGTCGGCCTAGAAAAGGTTGGAGGGAGGGGGTAAAGGAGGTTTTGTGTACGAGGGGCTTGGACTTCCAGCAAGCGTGCGTGAGCGTGTTAGATAGGAGTGAATGGAGACAAATGGTTTTTAGGAGTTGACGTGCTGTTGGAGTGTAGGCAAGGTAACATTTATGAAGGGATTCAGGGAAACCGGCAGGCCGGACTTGAGTCCTGGAGATGGGAAGTACAGTGTCTGCACTCTGAAGGAGGGGTGTTAATGTTGCAGTTTTATAACTGTAGTGTAAGCACGCCTCTGGCAAGACAGTGATGGAGTGAATGATGATGAAAGTTTTTCTTTGTCGGGCCACCCTGCCTTGGTGGGAAACGGCCGATGTGTTAATAAAAAAATATATATATATAACGCAACTTGTAAAAATTAGTGTGTTTATGTACTCACCTATTTGTAGTTGCAGTGGTAGAGTCGTAGCTCCTGGCCCACTACCAGCTCTTGAGAATTTTATCGTACCACTCCTTAAAGCTATGTATGGATCCTGCCTCCATTACATCACTCTCCAGATTGTTACCCTTCCTGACAACTGTGAAGAAATACTTTCTAGCATCCCTGTGTGTGTGTGTGTGTGTGTGTGTGTGTGTGTGTGTGTGAGCATTATTTCCATTACGTAGGTATAGTTGACTTACGTTTTTCAACGCAGATACTTCGTCAGTACATTCACTTTCCCTATAAAGTGTAATGGGTGTATTTTTTTCTTTTGTATATAAAATTTTCTCCTTTGTCTATTACAGTTGTCTATAACAGTTCTACAAGTGTCGTAGCCAGTGTACTCGGCAAACTGAGTCCCCTATACGTACTTTTTGTACTCGTGTTCATTTTTAGTTATGCACGGGCCCCCCACACCTGTCATTCCTTAATGCCCCCCCCACACACACACTTACTACACACACACTCTACACACACTACATACACTCAGCCACACTACAGACACTCAGCACACACTACACACTCACTACTCATACACACATGCACACTACACACACCCACCCACTCACACACACTCACTACACACACACACTACACACACACACTACACACACACCAACCACTCAAAACTGTTACTAGCTACAAGCAAAATATTATGTTAATCTCTCTGCATCAGTCTCCTGGAAACTTTTTCTGTCATAACCACACAACTATCCAGCAATTCCTGGGAGACAAGTTAGCCAGGCAAACAACTAGGTGAAAACAACACATGTGCAACACCTGGATATCTTTATTGTGGAGACAGGTGTTCAGTCCCTTAGCCTTGATAGGTGTTCAATCCATCGATCTTGACAGGTGTTCAATCCATCGAACTTGACAGGTGTTCAATCCATCGATCTTGATAGGTGTTCAATCCATCGATCTTGACAGGTGTTCAATCCATCGATCTTGACAGGTGTTCAATCCATCGATCTTGACAGGTGTTCAATCCATCGATCTTGACAGGTGTTCAATCCATCGATCTTGACAGGTGTTCAATCCATCGATCTTGACAGGTGTTCAATCCATCGATCTTGACAGGTGTTCAATCCATCGATCTTGACAGGTGTTCAATCCATCGATCTTGACAGGTGTTCAATCCATCGATCTTGACAGGTGTTCAATCCATCGATCTTGACAGGCGTTCAGTTCATAAAACTGCCTTCTTAGTTTGTGCCTCTCAAACCCAGGGCACCTTCGGACTCACCCTCTAGAGGATTCACGTACTCACCTACTCGTACTCATCATTTTGAGTACAAGTCGGCGAGAATGTATGGGCACAGTGGTGTGATATATAACCACGAGGAAGTGTACACACACACACACACACACTCGGACGAGGACCAGACAGAACTACAAAGGTATCTGGACAGGCTGCAGGCCTGGTCCAGCAACTGGCTCCTGGAGTTCAACCCCACCAAGTGCAAAATCATGAAGTTTGGGGAAGGGCAAAGAAGACCGCAGACGGAGTACAGTCTAGGGGGCCAGACACTACAAACCTTACTCAAGGAAAAGGATCTTGGGGTGAGTATAACACCAGGCACATCTCCTGAGGCGCACATCAACCAAATAACTGCTGCAGCATATGGGCGCTTAGCAAACCTAACAACATTTTGACATCTTAATAAGGAATCGTTCAGGACCCTGTACACTGTGTACGTTAGGCTCATTTTGGAGTATGCAGCACCAGTTTGGAACCCTCACCTAGCCAAGCACGTAAGGAAACTAGATAAAGTGCAAAAGTTTGCAACAAGACTAGTCCCGGAGCTAAGGGGTATGTCCTACGAGGAGAGGTTAAGGGAAATCGACTTGACGACACTGGAAAACAGGAGAGATAGGAGGGATATGATAACGACATATAAAATACTGAGGGGAATCGACAAGGTGGACAGAGACAGGATGTTCCAGAGATGGGACACAGCAACAAGGGGTCACAGTTGGAAGTTGAAGACTCAGATGAATCACTGGGAAGTTATGAAGTATTTCTTCAGTCACAGAGTTGTCAGGAAGTGGAATAGTCTGGGAAGTGATGTAGTGGAGGCAGGATCCATACATAGCTTAAAGAAGAGGTATGATAAAGCTCATGGAGCAGGAAGAGTGACCTAGTAGCGACCAGTGAAGAGGCGGGGCCAGAAGCTGTGACTCGACCCCTGCAACCACAACTAGATGAGTACAACTAGGTGAGTACATACAAACACACACACACACACAAAACAAGAGACCTTGTGTCTAATCGACATGTGCCTAAGACAAAATGGTAACTAACACACACACACACATGTACACGGGCTACGACTGAGGTCCTCTTCAGATGACAAGATAAAGGGCGCTCCAATTCCTTGGATTCAGGTCCCTTCACCGTCATCAAGGCGTTCATCTCAGTTGATAGTCTCGATATGGATTGTATGATTCTCTCTCTCTCTCTCTCTCTCTCTCTCTCTCTCTCTCTCTCTCTCTCTCTGTTTTCCTCCCTGTCAGTAAACCTGTCTGTCTGTCAATCAATTTCTAGCTCCATCTGCGTTTCTGTCACTCTCCCTGTCTGTCACCCTACCTGTGAAAATCTCCCTGTCTGTCATCCTACCTGTGAAACTCTCCCTGTCTGTCACCCTACCTGTGAAACTCTCCCTGTCTGTCACCCTACCTGTGAAACTCTCCCTGTCTGTCACCCTACCTGTGAAACTCTCCCTGTCTGTCACCCTACCTGTGAAACTCTCCCTGTCAGTCACCCTACCTGTGAAACTCTCCCTGTCTGTCACCCTACCTGTGAAACTCTCCCTGTCTGTCACCCTACCTGTGAAACTCTCCCTGTCTGTCACCCTACCTGTGAAACTCTCCCTGTCTGTCACCCTACATGTGTCACTTTCCCTGTCACCCTACATGTGTCACTTTACCTGTCACCCTACATGTGTCACTTTACCTGTCACCCTACATGTGTCACTTTCCCTGTCACCCTATATGTGTCACTTTCCCTGTCACCCTACATGTGTCACTTTACCTGTCACCCTACATGTGTCACTTTCCCTGTCACCCTACCTGTGAAACTCCCTATCTGTCACCCTATCTGTGTAACTCTTGTGTGTCACTCTGTCACTCTCCCCGTCACTCTTTTGCTGTACTGGAAGACAGTCGTGGGTGGCATACATGTGATAATGTCAGAGGACCTCGCCTTCAAAGACCACAACATCTGCTAGGAAAATAATAGGATGGATAATGAGAACCTCCAAAACTAGGGACGCCAAGCCCCTGATGATTCTCTTCAAATCGCTTGTTCTCTCTAGGTTGAAGGTCCTTGATCTGTATTCCCTGGAACGCAGGGGAGAGAGATACATGATAATATACACTTTGAAGGTCCTGGAGGGATTGGTACCAAACCTGCACACGAAAATCACTCCCTATGAAAGCAAAAGACTCGGCAGGAGATGCAACATTCCCCCGATGAAAAGCAGGGGCGCCACGAGTACATTGAGAGACAACACCATAAGTGTCCGAGGCCCAAGACTGTTCAACTGCCTCTCAGCATACATAAGGGGGATTACCAATAGACCCCTGGCTGTCTTCAAGAAGGCACTGGACAGGCACCTAAAGTCAGTACCTGACCAACCAGGCTGTGGTTCGTACGTCAGTTTGCGTGCGGCCAGCAGCAACAGCCTGGTTGATCAGACCCTGATCCACCATGAGTCCTGGTCTCAGACCGAGCCGCGGGGGCGTTGACCCCCGAAACCCTCTCCAGGTAAACTCCAGGTAAACCCGTCTAATGACCCATGTGTTACTACATATCTGCATAGACCTGTTTGTGACCACATTAACACAGCTGTACACACTCTCTCTCTCTCTCTCTCTCTCTCTCTCTCCCCCTCTGCAATATACATGTGTTGAACTTTGATTGCTTGTACTGAACATGTACACAGTTGACTCAATTCGCTAGCAGAATTGTTTATAGAGATGTCAACAGTAGAATAAATTCCTGTCTGTCTGTCTGCTTGAGTGCCTGTCTGCTTGAGTGCCTGTCTGCCTGCCAGATTACTTGCTTCAATGACATTCTTGTTTGGCAATTTGTTCCACTCATCTACAACTCTGTTGCCAAATCAGTATTTCTCCTGTTATATGACCTTATATTTCTCCTGTTATATGACCTTATATTTCTCCTGGTTATATGACCTTATATTTCTCCTGTTATATGACCCTAGATCTTAATATTCTCTTGAAAAAAGTGGATCTAAAGTCACAATACTATGGCAGGAGACTATGGTAGTTAACATTATGGTAGCATCATGGTAGACTATGGTAGTGAACATTGTGGTAGTATCATGGCAGACTATGGTAGTTAACATTATGGTAGAATTATGATAGTGAACATTATGGTAGCATCATGGTAGACTATGGTAGTTAACATTAAGGTAGCATTATGGTAGTTAACATTATGGTAGCATCATGGTAGACTATAGTAGTTAACATCAAGGTAGCATTATGGTAGTCTATGGTAGTGAACATTGTGGTAGCATCATGGTAGACTACAGTAGTAAACATTACGATAGCATCATGGTAGTCTATAGTAGTGAACATTATGGTAGCATCATGGTAGTCTATAGTAGTGAACATTATGGTAGCATCATGGTAGTCTATAGTAGTGAACATTATGGTAGCATCATGGTAGTCTATAGTAGTGAACATTATGGTAGCATCATGGTAGTCTATGGTAGTGAACATTATGGTAGCATCATGGTAGTCTATAGTAGTGAACATTATGGTAGCATCATGGTAGTCTATAGTAGTGAACATTATGGTAGCATCATGGTAGTCTATGGTAGTGAACATTATGGTAGCATCATGGTAGTCTATTTTAATGAACATTGTGGTAGCATTATGGTAGTCTATGGTAGTGAACATTATGGTAGCATCATGGTAGTCTATGGTAGTGAACATTATGGTAGCATCATGGTAGTCTATTTTAATGAACATTGTGGTAGCATTATGGTAGTCTATGGTAGTGAACATTATGGTAGCATCATGGTAGTCTATGGTAGTGAACATTGTGGTAGCATCATGGTAGTCTATGGTAGTTAATAATAAGGTAGCGGTAGCCTATGGTAGTGAACATTGTAGTAACATCATGGTAGACTATGGTAGTGAACATTGTAGTAGCATCATGGTAGACTATGGTAGTGAACATTGTAGTAGCATGGTAGTCTATGGTAGTGAACATTATGGTAGCATCATCGTAGTCTGTGGTAGTGAATATTATGGTAGCATCATAGTAGACTATGGTAGTGCCAGAGGTGTGAGGGGTGCCAGGTGACATGGCACCCCCTTAGGGGCACACCTCCCGCCACGTTTTAATTAGTGATCTCTACGGCGGGGGGGGGAGCAGCATGAGGGGAAGCGGCGGCGGGGGAGGGGGAGCAGCATGAGGGAAGCGGCGGCGGGAGGGGAGCAGCATGAGGGAAGCGGCGGCGGAGGGGAGCAACATGAGGGAAGCGGCGGCGGGGGGTCGGTATATCTCTTAACTTAAAGATGAAAGCTCTGCCATCATCTCTCTCCCTCCATACTCCATCACCTCTCCCTCCATACACCATCACCTCTCCCTCCTTACACCATCACCTCTCCCTCCTTACACCATCACCTCTCCCTCCTTACACCATCACCTCTCCCTCCTTACACCATCACCTCTCCCTCCTTACACCATCACCTCTCCCTCCATACACCATCACCTCTCCCTCCTTTCTCCAGAGTGCTGGGTTGAAGAGGTAGCGAGTAGATAGGTAGACAGGTAGATGGGACACAAACCTCTGTCCCATCTACCTGTCATCCTGGAATTGTAAGCCAGACACAGAGTATAA
>WNWK01001006.1:230000-237500 GCA_009830355.1 Cherax destructor | reverse complement strand
CCGACCTTCAAAACTCTGCATTTATATACACTAATTATTCCCTCGTCAAGGTCAGTAATGTGTATTATAAACAACAATGTGCCTAAAACTGATCCCTATGGAACGCCACTTGTTACAGATCCCCACTCAAATTTTACCCCATTTATGCACACTACTTCCTATTGGTGAGCCATGACTGGATCCATGACAGCACTTTTCCCATCAATGCCATGAGCTGCCACTTTCTTTAACAGTCTCTGGTGCGGTACTCTATCAAAGCCTTACTAAAATCCAAATAAATAATATCGAATTCTTTATCATGATCAACAGCCTCAAAAGCTTTACTGAAGAAGGTTAATAAATTAGATAGGCAGGAACGGCCCCTCGTGAATCCTTGCTGAGTATTATTAATCAAATTATGGTTATCTAGATGGCTTCTCATAATATCAGCTATAATTGACTCTAGTAATTTGCCTACAATTGAGGTCAGGCTTATTGGGGGGTAATTGGACGGTAATGACTTGTCCCCTGCTTTAAAAATAGGAATTACATTAGCCATCTTCCACATATCAGACACTACACCTGTTTGAAGAGATATATTAAAAATGTTAGTTAATGGTTTACAAAGTTCCATTTTGCATTCCTTAAGAACCCTTGCAAAAAGTTCTTCAGGACCCGGGGATTTATTTTTCTTTAATTGGTCAAAGTGTTTGATGACCATATCCCTATTGACCGTGATATTACATAATTTATTTTCTTCATGCCCACTATAAAAGATAATTACTAGGATATTGTTAGTGTGTTCTTGCTTTCGCTAGACATACGTTTAGTCTCTCTCTCTCTCTCTCTCTCTCTCTCTCTCTCTCTCTCTCTCTCTCTCTCTCTGTCTCTCTCTCTCTCTCTCTCTCTCTCTCTCTCTCTCTCTCTCTCTCTCTCTCTCTCTCTCTCTCTCTCTCTCTCTCTCCTCGCTAACTCATTTACCTGACAACAAAATCTCCTGGCCAGTAATTAACTGGTTACTAATTGACTAACCTCAGCCCTCAGTGCATCCACCGTCTCTACAACCTAACTGTATCCAAGCACGGTCGTAGCGTGTGTGTGTTTGTGTATGTATGTATATATATATATATATATATATATATATATATATATATATATATATATATATATATATATATAGAGTACCATACAATTAGAGTCCACTCTGAACTTACTGGGGACCCTCATCCTCAGAGAAGACAATAAACGTACCTCAGGGAGAACTCAAGGTTCTCCCCGGAGCTGTTTGAAAATTTTCTGTGAAGATGGAACCCACATATGCCTAACTCAGGTTGTATACCAGTTATGTAATGACAAGTTTTGGACTTTGGAGTATTCCATGGTTTCTTTGTTGAGAATGTCTCTGTTGACTGTTGTTTCTTGATCTCCGCTACGATGACACACTAGGTATATACTGAAAGGTGTATTTCCTTTGGTGTATATACACTGAGATCTTACTTTAATCCCTATTTTAGGGATTAAAGTAGTGTTGTCTGGTGGTGAGAAGGTTACGTGTAGCTTTAATGACTCTAGTTTAGTCGATAGGTTTTAAACCCCTCCTCCCCTCCGTTCCACTGTGTGACAGTGGAACACAGTAGTGTGTGACAGTGGAACACAGTAGTGTGTGACAGTGGAACACAGTAGTGTGTGACAGTGGAACACACTACTGTCGGCTGAGTTGTTGTTGCTTCTGTTGCTGATGCAGCCGTTGTTGTTGTAGCTTATGTTGCTGGTATTACTGTTTCTGTTGCTGGTATTACTGTTTCTGTTGCTGGTATTACTGTTTCTGTTGCTGGTATTACTGTTTCTGTTGCTGGTATTACTGTTTTTGTTGCTGGTATTACTGTTTATGTTGCTGGTATTACTGTTTCTGTTGTTGGTGTTTCTTTTCTGTTGGTGCAGGTGTCATGTCTGAGCGTATCAATCAGCGCACGGGAATGTGTTGACAGTTACGCTGATCCTTGAGCTTTGTGTTTTACCATTATGCTGTCGTGTGTTTCTGCCCCTGTGCCAGCTTTGTGTGTGCCAACTGTGTGTGCCAGCTGTGTGTGTGTGTGCCAGCTGTGTGTGTTTGTGTGTGCCAGCTGTGTGTGTGTGTGTGTTTGTGTATGCCAGCTGTGTACTCACCTAATTGTGGTTGCAGGGGTCGAGTCTCAGCTCCTGGCCTCCTGGCTCCTGTGTGTTTGTGTGTGCCAGCTGTGTGTGTGTGTTTGTGTGTGCCAGCTGTGTGTGTGTTTGTGTGTGCCAGCTGTGTGTGTGTGTTTGTGTGTGCCAGCTGTGTGTGTGTGTTTGTGTGTGCCAGCTGTGTGTGTGTGTTTGTGTGTGCCAGCTGTGTGTGTGTTTGTGTGTGCCAGCTGTGTGTGTGTGTTTGTGTGTGCCAGCTGTGTGTGTGTGTGTGCCAGCTGTGTGTGTGTGTGTGTGCGCCAGCTGTGTGTGTGTTTGTGTGTGCCAACTGTGTGGGCCAGCTGTGTGTGTGTGTGTGTGTGTGTGTGTGTGTGTGTTTGAGAGCGCATTAAGCATATATACCTGAAGTGTTGAGTGATTAGCATTCGCCTAATTGGGTAATTTGCATATCTTTGAATTTTCATTTGGTTTCTTTAATAAAAAAGTCATATTTTAAGGTAAATACAAAGAGATTTAGCTGATGTTTACGTACCTGGTCAAAATTAACCGAAATGTCTTTGTTGATACAGTCAACTTTCTTGTATAGCTGTTCTAAACGGAGCTGTTGTTGAAAAAGGTACTTTTGATATTGAACAGCAATTAGAGTACACGAGTATGTACTCTTTACCCAGGTAGATCTGTTTGTGACTTGATAAAGCCCACTATGTGGGCGAAACGTTGTCAATAAAGGATCACATTATACCGCATTTCTTATTTTTCCCCTTGTGGGTATTTTATACCATTTACCTCCATTCTTATGAAGTAGGAGGCCGGTGTGTGATGGATGACGCACTGGTCTGGGACCAGGCGACTCCTGGTAACAGGTCACCAGGTCACGTGAGGTCACTTGTGATCCTGACCACGACAGTGACCACACTATCGCAGAATTTAGCAACAGCTGAACATATATCCCACAGAGCGGGCCTCGGGGGCGTTGACCCCCGGAAACCCTCTCCAGGTATACTCCAGGTATAAGGTTACGAATATCGTACAACTTTAAAGACTAGGTCGATTGCGTTAGCGTTCAGCTTAGAAGTTACGGCAGGAGACTCCTAGTTAGTGTTTTTTGCAATACTGTTAAGTTTATATTCTTGTTTATAATAACGGCTGGAATAATATGAGGAAGGTAATTTGCAATATTCTGGCTGTTGTTTTTCGTTAAATTTCATTGTTTTTGTGTTGTACTCCAGTTGTTGTTTAGTATAGACACTGTTGATAGTTGCTGTTGATACTACTACTGCTGCTGCTGTTGTTATTACTACTGTTGCTGTTGATACTACTGCTGCTGCTGTTGATAATACTGCTGTTGTTGTTATTACTACTGTTGCTGTTGATACTACTGCTGCTGCTGTTGATAATACTGCTGTTGTTGTTATTACTACTGTTGCTGTTGATACTACTGCTGCTGCTGCTGCTGTTGATACAGCTACTGCTGTTGTTGTTACCACTGTTGCTGTTCTTGATACTGCTGCTGTTGTTACTACTGCTGCTGCTGTTGATACTGCTACTGCTGTTGTTGTTACTACTGTTGCTGTTCTTGATACTGCTGCTGCTGTTGTTGATACTACTGCTGCTGTTGTTACTATTGTTGCTGTTTTTGATACTACTGCTGCTGTTGTTGATACTGCTACTGCTGCTGTTGTTACTACTGTTGCTGTTCTTGATACTGCTGCTGCTGTTGTTGATACTACTGCTGCTGTTGTTACTATTGTTGCTGTTTTTGATACTGCTGCTGCTGTTGTTGATACTACTGCTGCTGTTGTTACTACTGTTGCTGTTCTTGATACTGCTGCTGCTGTTGTTGATACTACTGCTGCTGTTGTTACTACTGTTGCTGCTGTTGTTACTACTGTTGCTGTTCTTGATACTACTGCTGCTGTTGTTACTACTATTGTTGTTCTTGATACTACTGCTGTTGTTGTTGATACTACTGCTGCTGTTGTTACTACTGTTGCTGCTGTTACTACTGTTGCTGCTGTTGTTACTACTGTTGCTGTTGTTGATACTACTGCTGCTGTTGTTGATACTACTGCTGTTGTTGATACTACTGTTGCTGTTGTTGATACTACTGTTGCTGTTGTTGATACTACTGCTGCTGTTGTTGATACTACTGCTGCTGTTGTTACTACTGTTGCTGTTGTTGATACTACTGCTGCTGTTGTTACTACTGTTGCTGTTTTTGATACTGCTGCTGCTGTTGTTACTACTGTTGCTGTTCTTGATACTACTGTTGATGATACTACTGCTGCTGTTGTTACTACTGTTGCTGTTGTTACTACTGTTGCTGTTGTTGATACTACTGCTGCTATTGTTGATGCTACTGTTGATACTACTGCTGCTACTGTAAATACTACTGCTGTTACTGTTGATACTACTGCTGCTGCTGCTGCTGTTGATACTACTGCTGCTGTTGATACTACTGCTGCTGTTGATACTACTGCTGCTGTTGATACTACTGCTGCTGTTGCTGCTGTTGATACTACTGCTGCTGTTGATACTACTGCTGCTGTTGATACTACTGCTGCTGTTGATACTACTGCTGCTGTTGATACTACTGCTGCTGTTGATACTACTGCTGCTGCTGTTCTTGATACTACTGCTGCTGTTGTTCTTGATACTACTGCTGCTGCTGTTCTTGATACTACTGCTGCTGTTCTTGATACTACTGCTTCTGTTCTTGATACTACTGCTTCTGTTCTTGATACTATCTGCTTTGTTCTTGATACTACTGCTGCTGCTGTTCTTGATACTACTGCTGCTGCTGTTCTTGATACTACTGCTGCTGTTTCTTGATACTACTGCTTCGTGTTCTTGATACTACTGCTTCTGTTCTTGATACTACTGCTTCTGTTTCTTGATACTACTGCTGCTGCTGTTCTTGATACTACTGCTGCTGTTCTTGATACTACTACTGCTGCTTTGTTCTTGATACTACTGCTGTTGTTCTTGATACTACTGCTGCTTGTTCTTGATACTACTGCTGTGTTCTTGATACTACTGTGATGTTCTTGATACTACTGCTGCTGTTCTTGATACTACTGCTGCTGTTCTTGATACTACTGCTGCTGTTGTTCTTGATACTACTGCTGCTGTTGTTCTTGATACTACTGCTGCTGCTGTTCTTGATACTACTGCTGCTGCTGTTCTTGATACTACTGCTGCTGTTCTTGATACTACTGCTGCTGTTGTTCTTGATACTACTGCTGCTGCTGTTCTTGATACTACTGCTGCTGTTCTTGATACTACTGCTTCTGTTCTTGATACTACTGCTTCTGTTCTTGATACTACTGCTGCTGTTGTTCTTGATACTACTGCTGCTGCTGTTCTTGATACTACTGCTGCTGTTCTTGATACTACTGCTGCTGTTCTTGATACTACTGCTTCTGTTCTTGATACTACTGCTTCTGTTCTTGATACTACTGCTGCTTCTGTTCTTGATACTACTGCTGCTTCTGTTCTTGATACTACTGCTGCTGTTGTTCTTGATACTACTGCTGCTGCTGTTCTTGATACTACTGCTGCTGTTCTTGATACTACTACTGCTGCTGTTGTTCTTGATACTACTGCTGTTGTTCTTGATACTACTACTGCTGTTCTTGATACTACTGGTGATGTTCTTGATACTACTGCTGCTGTTCTTGATACTACTGCTGCTGTTCTTGATACTACTGCTGCTGTTCTTGATACTACTGTTGCTGTTCTTGATACTACTGCTGTTGTTGCTAGTGCTGTTGGCAACATTTGTAAGCTCCCACAATACACCAACACTAACATCGCTGTGGGTCAACATTCACTAACATTACGCAACTGACAAAAGCCACTGACGACCGTAATAACAGCTGACGTGGGGAGTGTCAGCACCGCCACCTGGCACCTGGCAATCTGGCAACACAGTACAAGGCTATTCTTGGCATTCTTTATAATTTACCATCACGAACCTCCAGAACTTTGGCACCTCTCTGGGGAGGTGAGGGAGAGGGAGGGGAGAAGGGAGCTGAGGGAGGGGAGATGGAAAGTATGGGGTGGGGGTTTGTGAAGAGTAATGGGTGTAGAATGGTAAGGGGAGAGTATAAAGTGAATATTGTGGCAACACCTGTGATACTATCACCCCACTGATAACACCTGTGACACCACCCCACTGACACCACCTATGGCACTATCACCACCACTGACAACATATGTGGCATTATCACCACCACTGACAACATATGTGGCATTATCACCACCACTGACAACATATGTGGCATTATCACCAACACTGACAACACCTGTGACACCATCACCACCACTGACAACACCTGTGACACCTTCACCCACTGACAACACATGTGACACTATTACCCCACTGACAACACATGTGACACTATTACCCCACTGACAACACCTGTGGCACCACCCCACTGACAACACTTGTGGCACCACCCCACTGACAACACCTGTGGCACCACCCCACTGACAACACCTGTGGCACCACCCCACTGACAACACCTGTGGCACCACCCCACTGACAACACCTGGCACCACCCCACTGACAACACCTGTGGACCCCCCACTGACAACACCTGTGGCACCACCCCACTGACAACACCTGTGGCACCACCCCACTGACAACACCTGTGGCACCACCCCACTGACAACACCTGTGGCACTATTACTTCACTGACAACACATGTGACACTATTACTTCACTGACAACACCTGTGGCACTATTACCCCACTGACAACACCTGTGGCACTATTACCCCACTAACAACACCTGTGGCACTATTACCCCACTGACAACACCTGTGGCACTATTACCCCACTGACAACACCTGTGGCACTATTACCCCACTGACAACACCTCTAACAACAAACATGTGTGTCACATGTAAGATCAAGTCTTAACAAGCCGGGACTGGATAAGAAAGATTAAATCCCATTCATGAACTGGATAAGAAAGATTAAATCCCATTCATGAACTGGATAAGAAATATTAAATCCAACTATGGATAACATTTTACCCCAGGCTCTAAACCTTTGTGAGTTTGGTGTGTAAACTCGATCCTCTGTCTGGTGTGTGACAGTGTAACACAGTAGTGTGTGACAGTGTAACACTGTTGTGTGTGACAGTGTAACACAGTAGTGTGTGACAGTGTAACACTGTTGTGTGTGACAGTGTAACACTGTTGTGTGTGACAGTGGAACACTGTTGTGTGTGACAGTGGAACACAGCAGTGTGTGACAGTGGAACACAGTAGTGTGTGACAGTGGAACACAGTAGTGTGTGACAGTGGAACACAGTAATGTGTGACAGTGTAACACAGTAATGTGTGACAG
>WNWK01001006.1:205000-227500 GCA_009830355.1 Cherax destructor | reverse complement strand
CTGTCTCCTCTCTACTGTAACACCCTCACACACTACCCCACTCTCTCTCTTCCTCTCTTTCTCCCTTCTCTCCTTCTCTTCTCTCCCTTTCTTCTTCCCTTCTCTCCCTCTCTTCTCTCCGTGGTTTCCTCCATTCTCTCCCTCTCTTCTTACCTTCTCTTCCTCTCTCCTCTCTGTCTCCCTTAGTCACCACTCGTCTTCCCTTTATCGTAATCCATCTTAACCTCTTTTTTACGAGCCCTTGTCTCTCTCTCTCTCCCTGATTGTATGCTCCCTTGCTTTCTTCTTCCTTCCTCCTCCCTCATTCCTGCTCCTTAATTCCACCCTCCTCCTCCTCCTCCTAATTCTAGTACACCCATCTAGAATACACTATTTACAACTAACACCACAATACTATGACTACAACTCTTCACAACTAACCCACAATACTATGACTACAAGTCTTCACAACTAACCCACAATACAGTATTAATGAAGGGGCTTGGCTTAAACATTCAGCTGATATTTACAAATCTCGTAAAAATTGGACGGATGTCAGGTATAATAAAAATTGCACGGTAAAGCGTGTGGATAATAAGAATAATGAGGTTTGCTGTTAGAAAGAGAAAGGGTATAGTAGAAATAGGATAGAGTAGGTATAGAAACTCTTCCGTACCATCAAAGGGGTCTCCCTTTTCCCTATATTATAAGGGCGTAGACTCATCGTGCTTGGGAAGCTTCATATGAATAGAGATGGGTCAGATTTAATTTAAGTCTACGGTGATATTGTGTCACATTTCACAAGGGGCGTTGTGTTCAAGCGTCTGTTTAATTCAGCAAGGGGTTGAGCTGCAGCTCCGGGGTCTGCAATTTTATCACCCTGAGATTGGGTTCCTGGAGTTGCCTCAGGAGGTTGTTGATGAACTGGTTGATCAGGTTGTTGGTGCCCAGGTCCCAGGCCAGGGCTCTTGATTGGAATACAGCTGAAGCCTAGAGTTAGAGCTCTCACTTGGGTGAGGTTGCGATAGACCTAGAGCCTAGGTCTCTCTCCCTAGGTCTCTCTCCCTATTTTTTTTACAAAAAGGTCTGACAAGGTTAGGTTAAGGATCCCTAGCTTTATTGACAAGCTATTTACAAGTTAAGGATTCCTAACTTTATTAACAAGCTAAGAGCTGTTACCTACATCAGCTCATTTGAAAGCATTTTTATTGTTATGAAACATATTATTGTAACCAGGAACGAGTGGTATTTAATCAATAACAACACTGCGACTAGCCGGGGGATCGAACCCGTGTTCTTTTAGCATGCCTCATGGGAACAGGATGAAGTTGGAGCCATCTGTGGGCCAGCATTTTCATTTGATCAACTGACTTTATGTCGTTGACATCATAAGGGTACAGCCAGAGTGAAGTTGCTGCTTGCTGCCCGTCTTGTGGTATAGAAGCTTGCTTCTCGCTGTCCTCGAAGTGGAGCCAAGTGTGGTACTTTGACAATGTTGGCCTTGTACATAACAGTAAGGCCACCCACATCCCTCCTGTGTTGAAGGCTCTGCTGAAGTGACAGATCTATCCAGGATGGTCCAGGCGAGAGATGAGACGTCTTGCTCTGTTCTCTACTCTGTCAAGTAGTCGCTGATGAGAGGAGGGGGGGGCAGGCAAACCAAGAAAGTGGAGCATACTTCTCTCTCTCTCTCTCTCTCTCTCTCTCTCTCTCTCTCTCTCTCTCTCTCTCTCTCCCTCCCTTTGCCAAGACGAATGTCCTGAAACTTCAAGGAATTCGGAAATGTGGTGGATGCTGGACATGGGATGGCAGGACTTGGCTACTAGTGAGTTTCCTCACACCAAGACTGACACCCAGACTGACACCCAGACCTCCAGCTTCTTGTGCTAGAAGCTAAGCTACAGACAGATCGACCGACTAGAGACTTTCCAAGACTCTTAGACAACCTACCTCAACCAGACTACCAGACGACCACAAAACCCTCTAAATATTACAATCTCTCTACAATCCTGCAGTCCTCCTCTATGCATTTAGTCCCCCCAACCTCAACTTCTTGCCCTGCCCTCTGCAGGGGTGGACCTGTGAAAACCCTTTTTTAAATTCACCCACTACCCAACCCAAATCGATACCTCCCTACCTATACCACCAGGCCACAGCACAGGTCAAGCAGTCAGCCAGCCTCCCAACTGCCTCCCAGCATACATAAGAGGGATTACCAATAGACCCCTGGCTGTCTTCAAGAAGGCACTAGACAGGCATTTAAAGTCAGTACCTGACCAACCGGGCTGTGGTTCGTACGTCAGTTTGTGTGCGGCCAGCAGTAACAGCCTGGTTGATCAGACCCTGATCCACCATGAGGCCTGGTCTCAGACCGAGCCGCGGGGGGGGGGTTGACCCCCGAACAGTCTGGACAATTGTTCCAGACTATGGAACAAAACTCTTCTCCAGGCTGAGGGACTGACCACCTCAAACCTACGTCTTCAAGGCTGATGGACTGATGACACTGTCTTCACGTCTTACACGTGAGAGAAGAGAAGAAGTATTTGTACTGCCTCGTTACGAAGTTTTGGAGGAACTAGAGTAAAACACCTGTCTAGGGGTAACTATAAAATTACAGTGGTCCCTCGGTTTTCGTGCATCTCCAAACTCGAACATTTATGTAAGTGTATTTTCGTAAGTGCTGTTGCAAGTGTATTTTTGGGGGTCTGAAATAGACTAACCTACGTGACATTATTTCTTAAGGAAGTAAATTCGTTCGGTAATGGCACTTAAGCAGCATTCTGGAACGAATTTTCGGCGAAAACCGAGGGACCACAGTATTTAAAAAATGACCACCTTTGGGCCACACTTGTACAGTGGACCCCCGGTGTTCGTCCATTTTTCGTAACAGAATGCTGTTCATGTGCCATTACCAACCGAATTTATTCCCTTAAGAAATAATGTAAAGTAGACTAGTCCTTTTAGACCCCCAAAACTACACTTATAAAAACATTTAAAAAATATACTTACATAAAAGGGCTTGTTTTGAGCAGGACGAACACCGGGGGTCCACTGTAATTCACAAAAACGTCAAACAGGTGGCCACTACCATTATTAAACCATTGCTTTGGTCCCGGAAGGTTAATTAAATGGTATTTTAGAAAAATAAACATAATATACATAACATAAACAACTCAGAACCTGTGTTAATGTTGATAGAATTACCGACAATATGTTAGGTAACAGGACAAAAGTGCAACTAATGTGACATTTTATTGTGGACACGTTTCGCTCTCCAGGAGCTTTGACAAAGCTCCTGGAGAGCGAAACGTTGCGTCGTCTTACTTAACTTAAAACCTGTCTTCAATACACATAACATAATGCAAATAATATACTAGTACACTGCTACTACTTAATTAGAATTAGGCCATAAAAAAATTTAACATGGCCAGGCCAGTGGGTCGCCATGACTCCTTCCCTACCGGCGACCGGATTCCTGGTAAAAATGCTGATACTTATGTACAGGAGGGCCCCGCTTATACACCAGGTTAGGTTCCGGGCTACTGTAGGGCCCCGCTTATACACCAGGTTAGGTTCCGGGCTACAGTAGGGCCCCGCTTATACACCAGGTTAGGTTCCGGGCTACAGTAGGGCCCCGCATATACAGCAGGTTAGGTTCCGGGCTACTGTAGGGCCCCGCATATACAGCAGGTTAGGTTCCGGGCTACTGTAGGGCCCCGCATATACAGCAGGTTAGGTTCCGGGCTACTGTAGGGCCCCGCATATACAGCAGGTTAGGTTCAGGGCTACTGTAGGGCCCCGCATATACAGCAGGTTAGGTTCTGGGCTACTGTAGGGCCCCGCATATACAGCAGGTTAGGTTCCGGGCTACTATAGGGCCCCGCTTATACAGCAGGTTAGGTTCCGGGCTACTGTAGGGCCCCGCTTATACAGCAGGTTAGGTTCTGGGCTACTGTAGGGCCCCGCTTATACAGCAGGTTAGGTTCCGGGCTACTGTAGGGCCCCGCTTATACAGCAGGTTAGGTTCTGGGCTACTGTAGGGCCCCGCATATACAGCAGGTTAGGTTCCGGGCTACTGTAGGGCCCCGCATATACAGCAGGTTAGGTTCCGGGCTACTGTAGGGCCCCGCTTATACAGCAGGTTAGGTTCCGGGCTACAGGAGGGCCCGCTTATACAGCAGGTTAGGTTCCGGGCTACTGTAGGGCCCCGCTTATACAGCAGGTTAGGTTCCGGCTACTGTAGGTCCCCGCTATACAGCAGGTTAGGTTCCGGGCTACTGTAGGGCCCCGCTTATACAGCAGGTTAGGTTCCGGGCTACTGTAGGGCCCCGCTTATACAGCAGGTTAGGTTCCGGGCTACTGTAGGGCCCCGCTTATACAGCAGGTTAGGTTCCGGTCTACTGTAGGGCCCCGCTTATACAGCAGGTTAGGTTCTGGGCTACTGTAGGGCCCCGCATATACAGCAGGTTAGGTTCCGGGCTACTGTAGGGCCCCGCATATACAGCAGATTAGGTTCCGGGCTACTGTAGGGCCCCGCTTATACAGCAGGTTAGGTTCCGGTCTACTGTAGGGCCCCGCTTATACAGCAGGTTAGGTTCCGGTCTACTGTAAGGCCCCGCTTATACAGCAGGTTAGGTTCCGGGCTACTGTAGGGCCCCGCTTATACAGCAGTTAGGTCGTAGGGCTTACCAGTGTTGGCTACTGTAGGGCCCCGCTTATACAGCAGGTTAGGTTCCGGGCTACTGTAGGGCCCCGCTTATACAGCAGGTTAGGTTCCGGGCTACTGTAGGGCCCCGCATATACAGCAGGTTAGGTTCCGGGCTACTGTAGGTCCCGCATATACAGCAGGTTAGGTTCCGGGCTACTGTAGGTCCCCGCTTATACAGCAGGTTAGGTTCCGGGCTACTGTAGGGCCCCGCTTATACAGCAGGTTAGGTTCCGGTCTACTGTAAAACGGAAATCGTTGTAAAGTGAATAATAACCTTTTTTTTTTACTTTCAAATGCATATAAAAGCCTAATAACATGTTTACTATCATATATTAAGTGAGCAACAGACCTAGGATTTAAAAATGCATATATAGTACACACATTATAGTGTCTACACTACTCGCCAGATAGTGTCTACACTACTCGCCAGATAGTATCTACACTACTCGCCAGATAGTGCCTACACTCACTACTCGCCAGATAGTGTCTACACTCACTACTCGCCAGATAGTGTCTACACTCACTACTCGCCAGATAGTGTCTACACTCACTACTCGCCAGATAGTGTCTACACTCACTACTCGCCAGATAGTGTCTACACTCACTACTCGCCAGATAGTGTCTACACTCACTACTCGCCAGATAGTGTCTACACTCACTACTCGCCAGATAGTGTCTACACTTACTACTCGCCAGATAGTGTCTACACTCACTACTCGCCAGATAGTGTCTACACTCACTACTCGCCAGATAGTGTCTACACTCACTACTCGCCAGATAGTGTCTACACTCACTACTCGCCAGATAGTGTCTACACTCACTACTCGCCAGATAGTGTCTACACTCACTACTCGCCAGATAGTGTCTACACTCACTACTCGCCAGATAGTGTCTACACTCACTACTCGCCAGATAGTGTCTACACTCACTACTCGCCAGATAGTGCCTACACTCACTACTCGCCAGATAGTGTCTACACTCACTACTGCCAGATAGTGGTCTACACTCACTACTCGCCAGATAGTGTCTACACTCACTACTCGCCAGATAGTGTCTACACTCACTACTCGCCAGATAGTGCCTACACTCACTACTCGCCAGATAGTGTCTACACTCACTACTCGCCAGATAGTGGCTACACTCACTACTCGCCAGATAGTGTCTACACTCACTACTCGCCAGATAGTGTCTACACTCACTACTCGCCAGATAGTGTCTACACTCGCTACTCGCCAGATAGTGTCTACACTCGCTACTCGCCAGATAGTGTCTACACTCGCTACTCGCCAGATAGTGTCTACACTCCTACTCGCCAGATAGTGTCTACACTCCACTCGCCAGATAGTGTCTACACTCGCTACTGCCAGATAGTGTCTACACTCGCTACTCGCCAGATAGTGTCTCCACTACTCGTAGCTACCGCCTATCGCAGTAGTGTCCCTACTGAGGGCTCACTACTCGCCAGATAGTGTCTACACTCACTACTCGCCAGATAGTGTCTACACTCACTACTCGCCAGATAGTGTCTACACTCCTACTCGCCAGATAGTGCTCTACACTCACTACTCGCCAGATAGTGTCTACTGTAGGCTCCACTACTCGCCAGATAGTGTCTACACTCACTACTCGCCAGATAGTGTCTACACTCACTACTCGCCAGATAGTGTCTACACTCACTACTCGCCAGATAGTGTCTACACTAAACTACTCGCCAGATAGTGTCTACACTCACTACTCGCCAGATAGTGCTACACTCACTACTCGCCAGATAGTGTCTACACTCACTACTCGCCAGATAGTGTCTACACTCACTACTCGCCAGATAGTGTCTACACTCACTACTGCCAGATAGTGCTACACTCACTACTCGCCAGATAGTGCCTACACTCACTACTCGCCAGATAGTGTCTACACTCACTACTCGCCAGATAGTGTCTACACTCACTACTCGCCAGATAGTGTCTACACTCCTACTCGCCAGATAGTGTCTACACTCCTACTCGCCAGATAGTGTCTACACTCCTACTCGCCAGATAGTGTCTACACTCGCTACTCGCCAGATAGTGTCTACACTCGCTACTCGCCAGATAGTGTCTACACTCGCTACTCGCCAGATAGTGTCTACACTCGCTACTCGCCAGATAGTGTCTACACTCTCTACTCGCCAGATAGTGTCTACACTCACTACTCGCCAGATAGTGTCTACACTCACTACTCGCCAGATAGTGTCTACACTCACTACTCGCCAGATAGTGTCTACACTCACTACTCGCCAGATAGTGTCTACACTCACTACTCGCCAGATAGTGTCTACACTCACTACTCGCCAGATAGTGTCTACACTCACTACTCGCCAGATAGTGTCTACACTCACTACTCGCCAGATAGTGTCTACACTCACTACTCGCCAGATAGTGTCTACACTCACTACTCGCCAGATAGTGTCTACACTCACTACTCGCCAGATAGTGTCTACACTACCCGCCAGATAGTGTCTACACTACTCGCCAGATAGTGTCTACACTACCCGCCAGATAGTGTCTACACTACTCGCCAGATAGTGTCTACACTCACACTTGTTCCCTATACATTATTTTGACTGATATTATTAATTCTTCCTATACATGGCATAGTACACTGTATACATACAAGTATACATGTCATAGTACACTGTATACATACAAGTATACATGTCATAGTACACTGTATACATACAATTATACATGTTATGGTACATTGTATACATATAAGTATACATGTCATGGTACACCTTGAGTGGTGTCTTCTCTATACACAGCGTATCTGTATATGGAGATGACACAAGTATACATATACAGCTACGCTGTGTATGTATACTTGTCGGGGGTTAAATCATCATACGAATCATTCTCACTGTTCTTATTTTCAGTATTTTTTTTTTTTTTTGGCTGTGTTGGTTTTTATGTTCCTTGTATCAACGAACGATTTCTTGTCTTTCTCGTTCTATTTCACGTTCCACTTCCACGTTCCACTTCCCTGTGGTCTTGTTCTTGCTTGTCTATCTTATCTTCCCGGTATCTTTCCTACCAATGAGAACCGAAGTTCTCATTCATGTTCCTCATTTCTTCTCTTCCCTGGTGTCTATTTGTTCACTTCGCTTCTTTATAAAACCTCCCAAGGTTTTTTTTTTTTACCTCTTTTTTTCAGTAAATTGTTTAGTCAACTTTTTATTACGTTTCACGATTTTTCTTTTCCTTTCGTGAATTATTATTATTCTGTTCTTTTCCATCTCTTCTTCCTTATCCCACTCTCTCATATTTCTTCTTTCCAGCGCCTTTTATCCTCGTGTATTCCCCTTTCCCACTCTCTAATTAACATGTTAAAACAAATCTTTTTTAACCATCTCTCCAGTTTCAGAATTGTTTTTTCATTAAACGTTTCAGGCGACTGAAGTTTCCCATCTTCGTGAAAGTAAATGCTAGATTAATTTTCTCTAGTTCCCTTATAAGAGGCAGGGCTTTGTGGCGGGGTGGTGAGGTGCGCCCTTCCACTCGGCCTCTTCTTAATATCACTTCCTCTTATCTCCAGCCAGCTCCTCCAGACTGGTCCTCCTCCAGCCTGGTCCTCCTCCAGCCTGGTCAAGTCTCGGCTCTTAAAGAACAGAAAGCCACAATACACAAAACAATAAACTTCTCCAGCTCACAAAACACCAACAAACTCCTCCAGCTCACAAAACACCAACAAACTCCTCCAGCTCACAAAACACCAACAAACTCCTCCAGCTCACAAAACACCAACAAACTCCTCCAGCTCACAAAACACCAACAAACTCCTCCAGCTCACAAAACACCAACAAACTCCTCCAGCTCACAAAACACCAACAAACTCCTCCAGCTCACAAAACACCAACAAACTCCTCCAGCTCACAAAACACCAACAAACTCCTCCAGCTCACAAAACACCAACAAACTCCTCCAGCTCACAAAACACCAACAAACTCCTCCAGCTCACAAACACCAGCAAACCTCCAGCTCACAAAACAACACACTCCTCCAGGTCACAAAACACCAACACACTCCTCCAGGTCACAAAACACCAACAAACTCCTCCAGCTCACAAAACACTAACAAATAACCCGCACATAGGAGGAGATCGGCTCATAAACTACATAGAATTAAAGCGAAGGTTTTTTGTCTCCTTTAAGTCGTGAAGGAAATCTATGATATTCATTAAGAATTTTATAATTAGTTAGATTTGTTGTGTGTAGTGGTGGTTGTTGTGTGTAGTGGTGGTTGTTGTGTGTAGTGGTGGTTGTTGTGTGTAGTGGTGGTTGTTGTGTGTAGTGGTGGTTGTTGTGTGTAGTGGTGGTTGTTGTGTGTAGTGGTGGTTGTTGTGTGTAGTGGTGGTTGTTGTGTGTAGTGGTGGTTGTTGTGTGTAGTGGTGGTTGTTGTGTGTAGTGGTGGTTGTTGTGTGTAGTGGTGGTTGTGTGTAGTGGTGTGTTGTGTGTAGTGGTGGTTGTTGTGTGTAGTGGTTGTTGTGTGTAGTGGTGGTTGTTGTGTGTAGTGGTGGTTGTGTGTGTAGTGGTGGTTGTTGTGTGTAGTGGTGGTTGTGTGTAATGGTGGTTGTGTGTAGTGGTGGTTGTGTGTAATGGTGGTTGTGTGTAGTGGTGGTTGTTGTGTGTAGTGGTGGTTGTTGTGTGTAGTGGTGGTTGTTGTGTGTAGTGGTGGTTGTTGTGTGTAGTGGTGTGTTGTGTGTAGTGGTGGTTGTTGTGTGTAGTGGTGGTTGTTGTGTATAGTGGTGGTTGTTGTGTGTAGTGGTGGTTGTTGTGTGTAGTGGTGGTTGTTGTGTAGTGGTGGTTTTGTTGTGTGTAGTGGTGGTTGTTGTGTGTAGTGGTGGTGGTTGTGTGTAGTGGTGGTTGTTGTGTGTAGTGGTGGTTGTGTGTAGTGGTGGTTGTTGTAGTGGTGGTTGTTGTGTAGTGGTGTTGTTGTGTGTAGTGGTGATGTTGTGTGTGTAGTGGTGGTTGTTGTGTGTAGTGATGGTGTTGTGTGTAATGGTGATGTTGTGTGTAGTGGTGACTGTTGTGTGTAGTGGTGACTGTTGTGTGTAGTGGTGATGTTGTGTGTAGTGGTGATGTTGTGTGTAATGGTGACTGTTGTGTGTAGTGGTGACTGTTGTGTGTAGTGGTGACTGTTGTGTGTAATGGTGACTGTTGTGTGTGGTGACTGTTGTGTGTATGTGTGACTGTTGTGTGTAATGGTGACTGTTGTGTGTAGTGGTGACTGTTGTGTGTAGTGGTGACTGTTGTGTGTAATGGTGACTGTTGTGTGTAGTGATGACTGTTGTGTGTAATGGTGACTGTTGTGTGTAGTGGTGACTGTTGTGTGTAGTGGTGACTGTTGTGTGTAATGGTGACTGTTGTGTGTAGTGGTGACTGTTGTGTGTAATGGTGACTGTTGTGTGTAGTGGTGACTGTTGTGTGTAGTGGTGACTGTTGTGTGTAGTGGTGACTGTTGTGTGTAGTGGTGACTGTTGTGTGTAATGGTGACTGTTGTGTGTAGTGGTGACTGTTGTGTGTAGTGGTGACTGTTGTGTGTAGTGGTGACTGTTGTGTGTAGTGATGACTGTTGTGTGTAATGGTGACTGTTGTGTGTAGTGGTGAATGTTGTGTGTAATGGTGACTGTTGTGTGTAGTGGTGACTGTTGTGTGTAGTGGTGACTGTTGTGTGTAGTGATGACTGTTGTGTGTAATGGTGACTGTTGTGTGTAGTGGTGACTGTTGTGTGTAATGGTGACTGTTGTGTGTAGTGGTGACTGTTGTGTGTAATGGTGACTGTTGTGTGTATGATGACTGTTGTGTGTAGTGGTGACTGTTGTGTGTAGTGGTGACTGTTGTGTGTAATGGTGACTGTTGTGTGTAGTGGTGATGTTGTGGAATGGTGACTATTGGTGTATGGTGACTGTTGTATTATGGTGACTGTTGTGTGTAATGATGACTAGCAGTGTGATATAGTGTGTGATAATGGATGACTGCTTCATGATAGTGGCAGCTATTGTTGATAATGATGACTGTTCATCAATGATAGAGGCATGCTAGTGTGATAATGATGACTAGTGCCATGTGTCAGATGATAGAGGCAGCAGTGGATAATGATGACAGCCATCAATGATAGAGGCAGCAGTGGATAATGATGACAGCCATCAATGATAGAGGCAGCAGTGGATAATGATGACAACCATCAATGATAGAGGCAGCAGTGGATAATGATGACAACCATCAATGATAGAGGCAGCAGTGGATAATGATGACAACCATCAATGATAGAGGCACAGTGGATAATGATGACAACCATCAATGATAGAGGCAGCAGTGGATAATGATGACAACCATCAATGATAGAGGCAGCAGTGGATAATGATGACAACCATCAATGATAGAGGCACAGTGGATAATGATGACAACCATCAATGATAGAGGCAGCAGTGGATAATGATGACAACCATCAATGATAGAGGCAGCAGTGGATAATGATGACAACCATCAATGATAGAGGCAGCAGTGGATAATGATGACAACCATCAATGATAGAGGCAGCAGTGGATAATGATGACAACCATCAATGATAGAGGCAGCAGTGGATAATGATGACAACCATCAATGATAGAGGCAACAGTGGATAATGATGACAACCATCAATGATAGAGGCAGCAGTGGATAATGATGACAACCATCAATGATAGAGGCAGCAGTGGATAATGATGACAACCATCAATGATAGAGGCAGCAGTGGATAATGATGACAACCATCAATGATAGAGGCAACAGTGGATAATGATGACAACCATCAATGATAGAGGCAGCAGTGGATAATGATGACAACCATCAATGATAGAGGCAGCAGTGGATAATGCAGAACGTCACAAACTTCACGTTTTATCCAGTGAACCGAAACTTGGAGGTGAAGCAGAAGAGAAACTTGAACCAGTGTTGAGTGAGGGGAGAGGAGGAAGGGGAAAATGAGGGTGGGGGGGAAATAGTGAGGGTAGGGGGTGAAGCAAGCCACCTGCATGACGTCACAGCCACAACATCCTCCCTCTTGCGCTGATTGGCTGCCAAGTATCGTGCTGGCTGTGGTACGAGTCATGCCATTGGTCTGTCTCTCAATCTCTATGTATGACGTCGCCTGATTGGCCAGCCGTCACCTGCTTTACACCAGGTGTTGTCATTTAATTAGTAGCTGCGTCTCGTCTTCAATCCTATTAACAAACACCTTTCTAACACCTATTTTAGTGACGTATTTGTGCATAATGATAAAAGTAATAATAATCTTTATTTCTACAAGTAATTGATACAACTTATACAGACCATAGCTGACATCAATGACATATTACTATATAGAAAGCCCCTTGTTATGCAGAGTATTTCTGGCAAATTAGGTCAATTTTGTCCCAGGATGCGACCCACACCAGCCTACTAACACCCAGGTACCTATTTTACTGATAGGTGAAAAGGGACATCAGGTGTCTTAAGGAAACACGTCCTGATGTTTCGAATATGCAAATAACCCGAAATTAGACGTTTCGATCTCTCCTGGACCATCTTTAAATCACGACTTGCTAAAGTAACAATATATGACATGGTAGGTACTTTGCATATTGTTCCAGCCAGGATATTGTTACTTTGTTATTGTTGCTGGGAATTACCAGGTAAAATTCCTGTCTAATAGACATGAAGAGGAGACAGTGTTACCCTGGGGCTGGGATGAAGGATATTGATAGGCCAAGTGCATGTGTGGTTTTGATAGACCTAGTGCATTTGTAGGTTTGATAGGCCTAGTGTATGTGTGGTTTTGATAGGCCTAGTGCAGGTGTGGTTTTGATAGGCCTAGTGCATGTGTGGTTTGGATAGGCCTAGTGCAGATGTACTTTTGATAGGCCTGGTGCATGTATGGGTTTGATAGGCCTAGTGCAGGTTTGGGTTTAATAGACTTAGAGGATGAGTGGAGCTCCTATATATACAATCAGTTGTCTTATAAAGCTCCTCTATATAAAGTGAGCTCTTATAAGAGAGCTGACTCTAAATAGAGGAACTTTATAAAAGAGATGACGGTATAGAGAGGAGCTTTATGACAGCTCACTGCACATAGATGAGCTTTATAAAAGAGCTCACCGTAATCCCAAATATGGGATATTGGGATTAAGGTCAGCGCCAAGTGTACATGTACTGAGAGATGTATACCTCTCTCCCCACACAGTGTACATGTACTGAGAGATGTATACCTCTTCCCCCACACAGTGTACATGTACTGAGAGATGTATACCTCTCTCCCCACACAGTGTACATGTACTGAGAGATGTATACCTCTCTCCCCACACAGTGTACATGTACTGAGAGATGTATACCTCTTCCCCCACACAGTGTACATGTACTGAGAGATGTATACCTCTCTCCCCACACAGTGTACATGTACTGAGAGATGTATACCTTTCCCCACCCACAGTGTACATGTACTGAGAGATGTATACCTTTCCCCACCCACAGTGTACATGTACTGAGAGATGTATACCTTTCCCCACCCACAGTGTACATGTACTGAGAGATGTATACCTCTTCCCCACACAGTGTACATGTACTGAAAGATTTATACCTCTCCCCACCCACAGTGTACATGTACTGAGAGATGTATACCTCTTCCCCACACAGTGTGCATGTACTGAAAGATTTATACCTCTCCCCACCCACAGTGTACATGTACTGAGAGATGTATACCTCTTTCCCACACAGTGTACATGTACTGAGAGATGTATACCTCCCCCACACAGTGTACATGTACTGAGAGATGAATACCTCTCCCCCACACAGTGTACATGGACTGAAAGATGTATACCTCTCCCCCACACAGTGTACATGTACTGAGAGATGTATACCTCTCCCCCACACAGTGTACATGTATTGAGAGATGTATACCTCTCCCCCACACAGCGTACATGTACTGAGAGATGTATACCTCCCCCACACAGTGTACATGTACTGAAGGATGTATACCTCTCCCCCACACAGTGTACATGTACTGAGAGATGTATACCTCTCCCCACACAGTGTACATGTACTGAGAGATGTATACCTCTCCCCCACACAGTGTACATGTACTGAAGGATGTATACCTCTCCCCCACACAGTGTACATGTACTGAGAGATGTATACCTCTCCCCACACAGTGTACATGTACTGAGAGATGAATACCTCTCCCCCACACAGTGTACATGTACTGAGAGATGAATACCTCTCCCCCACACAGTGTACATGTACTGAGAGATGTATACCTCTCCCCCACACAGTTTACATGTACTGAGAGATGTATACCTCTCCCCCACACAGTGTACATGTACTGAGAGATGAATACCTCTCCCCCACACAGTGTACATGTACTGAGAGATGTATACCTCTCCCCCACACAGTGTACATGTACTGAGAGATGAATACCTCTCCCCCACACAGTGTACATGTACTGAGAGATGTATACCTCTCCCCACACAGTGTACATGATAATTGTACTTATGTGTACTTGTGCCTAAATAAACTTATTTAGGCATTGTCAAGAGCATCTCCACTCATCTCCGGTGTGGCAGATCTTCCGCAGCCTCCCGCAGCCTCCCGCAGCCTCCCGCAGCCTCACCGCAGCCTACCGCAGCCTCCCGCAGCCTCCCGCAGCCTCACCGCAGCCTCCCGCAGCCTCACCGCAGCCTCCCGCAGCCTCACCGCAGCCTCCCGCAGCCTCACCGCAGCCTCCCGCAGCCTCACCGCAGCCTCCCGCAGCCTCACCGCAGCCTCCCGCAGCCTCACCGCAGCCTCCCGCAGCCTCACCGCAGCCTCCCGCAGCCTCACCGCAGCCTCCCGCAGCCTCACCGCAGCCTCCCGCAGCCTCACCGCAGCCTCACCGCAGCCTCCCGCAGCCTCACCGCAGCCTCCCGCAGCCTCACCGCAGCCTCCCGCACCGTCAGCGGTAGCTGGATGGTCGGGCTGTACCTGCAGCTTTGCCAGATTTTCATCCCTGCCTCTCCCGAGGATGGCAGTGTGTGGCACTGGTGTCCGTGGCTTCCCCTTAATGGCACTGTGTAACACTGGTATCCGTGGCTTCCCCTTGATGGCACTGTGTGACACTGGTATCCGTGGCTTCCCCTTGATGTCACTGTGTGACACTGGTGTCCGTATTTCCCCTTGATGGCACTGTGTGGCACTGAGATCCCTGGACTTCAACTGTCTGTCTCCTCGTGTTGCTTAAGCCTTTCTCTCACCCAGGAACTGTTGCGTGTTCCTTGGCTATTTCTTTTAATATTATTGCTGTTGTTATTGCTATTATGTTATTATTATTGCTATTATATTAATGGGGAAACGCTAAACCCATGAGGGTGATATAAACGCCTGGATATACCTCAGTATACCAGCATATCCGAGGATCATTCATCAATGATGTAATTGACGTTCTGCATCAATAAGGATATGTAGGTGGTGCACATGTCTTATTATGTACCCAGGGTGGGTAAACTGGCATATCCAGGGTGGGTAAACTGGCATATCCAGGGTGGGTAAACTGGCATATCCAGAGTGGGTAAGCTGGCATATCCAGGGTGGGTAAACTGGCATATCCAGGGTGGGTAAACTGGCATATCAAGGGTGGGTAAACTGGCATATCAAGGGTGGGTAAACTGGCATATCCAGGGTGGGTAAGCTGGCATATTCAGGGTGGGTAAACTGGCATATCCAGGGTGGGTAAGCTAGCATATCCAGGGTGGGTAAGCTGGCATATCCAGGGTTGGTAAGCTGGCATATTCAGGGTGGGTAAGTTGGCATATCCAGGGTGGGTAAGCTATCATATCCAGGGTGGGTAAGCTATCATATCCAGGGTGGGTAAGCTGGCCTTATCTACCAGGTGGGTAAGCTGGCATATCCAGGGTGGGTAAGCTGGCATATCCAGGGTGGGTAAGCTGGCATATCCAGGGTGGGTAAGCTGGCATATCCAGGGTGGGTAAGCTGGCATATCCAGGGTGGGTAAGCTGGCATATCCAGGGTGGGTAAGCTGGCATATCCAGGGTGGGTAAGCTGGCATATCCAGTGTCTCATCTGCTGTGCTTCCTTCACTGTGTGTTGCAGGGGTCGAGTCATAGCTCCTGGCCCCGCCTGTTCACTGGTCGCCACTTGGTCCATTCTCTCCCTGCTCCATGGGCTATATCATACCTCATCTTAAAGCTATGTATGGTACCTGCCTCCACTACATCACTTTCCAGACTATTCCACTTCCTGACAACTCTGTGGTACTTCTTTCACTGTGTACACTGAGTGAGGGTGCTTCCTTCACTGTGTACACTGAGTGAGGGTGCTTCCTTCACTGTGTACACTGAGTGAGTATACTTCCTTCACTGTGTACACTGAGTGAGGGTGCTTCCTTCACTGTGTACACTGAGTGAGTATACTTCCTTCACTGTGTACACTGAGTGAGTATACTTCCTTCACTGTGTACACTGAGTGAGTATTTCAGTACACGGTATACTCCTTCACTGTGTACACTGAGTGAGTATACTTCCTTCACTGTGTACACTGAGTGTACACAGCTCTATGTCTCAGACAGTCAGCGTTTATTTTTTAAAGTAAACAATTGATTTTAGTGTCACAGACATTCGCGAATCTGTAGTGAAACCGGAATAAACAGAACACACAGGGATTCGAACCGTGGTCCTGGCAGTCCTTCGTCCACTCTTCTTATTCAATAACAGTCGTTCGTCACGACTTGAGTTTTAAGTAAGGTCATCCCACCTTAAAACACCAACCTATGTTTTCCTGGTAAATTTGAGAAAGTGGAGAACCTAAAAACATCTGTTTAATATATCTTGACTGAGAAAATCGTGAGAACACACGGTTGTAAACAAACCACAGAACGCCTGGGGGTCTAACCCATGACAGGTTGGATCAGTGGTTAGCACACTGGCTTGTTAGTTTTAGGATTCGTCTGCAGTTGGTTTGATCCCCACGTCTTTGTATAGTATATTATACAAGGAAGTAGGGATCGAACCAAAAGCAGGCGTGTCCTGAAACTCAGAGGCCGGTGTGCTAACCACTGGCTTCTTGAGTTATTTTATACAAAGAGGAATCAAAGAGGCATCAAAGATGAATCAAAGAGGCATCAAAGAGGAATCAAAGAGGCATCAAAGAGGAATCAAAGAGGCATCAAAGAGCAATCAAAGAGGCATCAGAGGCATCAAAGAGGCATCAAATAGGCATTGCTCACAAGAACTTGTCCCCTTCTTTAAGTCTTATTGACTGATTATATTTTAATATTACTGATTATTGTTGAATATTACTGATTATTTTATTGTTAGTTATTGATTCATTATTGTTGAGAAGTCTATAACAATAACACAACAGGATAGCCCAAGCCAGTGTGCCTTATTTCCACTGGAGTTCTTGGGTTTCTCCCAGGATGCGACCCACAAGGCAGACTATCTCCCAGGTACCTACTTTCTGCTAGGCAACAGGAACAGTAGGTGTTAGAAGACCCAGTCTGCCTCTGATGCTACGTTTAAAGGAGTTTTGTTACCTGGGAGTCTGTGTCGTAAGTAGGTAGCAAAGTAGAGGGAAAGTAACCCCTCATTCTGGAGTGAAATATGAGGTCTTTGCAGCCTCTTCCCCATAGTTAATTAAAATGAAAGTGGCCCGTCGCTGTTTTCTCACTTTTCTTATCAATTTACCTGTTTCCTATTTACAACAGAGTTGAGAATGGTGAGACATTTACCCGGGAAATGTTTCGCCACGAGTGAGTTTTTTTTTTTTTTAGTTAGAGGCCACTCGTGAGGAAACGTGTCCTCAGTGTTTTTCAACTGTACATACCGTTGTTACCAGCGTACCTCTTCGCCAGCCATAATGCTCAATACGGTGTGAGCTGTCAGGTGCCTTATATGGTTCAATACTGTGTGAGCTGTCAGGTGCCCTATATTCTGCCATCAAGAACAATGAGGGACTGACCTTTAGTGGTGGTGGAGAAGTTCCTCAGCAGGTAAGAGTCAGAGTCTAGACCCTCGTTGGAGCCTGAAGATTTCACATCCAGGTATCCTGCCGCCCCGCCACTGCTGCTGGTCCCAGCGCGTCGGGCGGCGCTGTTGGTGGTTGCTGGGGTCCTCTTGACCGTGGCCCGGTTCTTCTGCGGTGGACGGGTTACCCGCGTGGGCGTGGGGGAGTGGCTAGGCGACGAGGCTGTGGGCGGGCGTGCGCGGCGGGCGGAAGCGGAGCGGTGTAGGACCGGTGAGCCGTCGACGTCTTCGCCGCCGCCGCCGCCGGCTTCGAGCGATAGCGTCACGAGGCGGCCACAGGATGGAACCTTACGCAGGAAGGGGTTGTAGGAGGCGTCTTCTGGGGTGGTGACGAAGGCAGCAGAGGCATCGGCGTCCAGTTCTAGCCGGGGTTCCGATCCCCGCGGGGATTCTTGACGCCGCACGCGCGGCGGCCTGGAACCCTGCACGCGGCAGGACTGCGACCGTCGTGCCGCTTGCGTCGCTTTCAGCCTAGACCTCGGGCTGGACGACGCATGGTGCTGGGCTTGTGCGAAGGCCGCAGCGTGCGCGCGGACGTCCATATGTATATCCGAGGACGAGTGCGCAGAGTGGAGAGCGGACAGCGGCTGGGACGGCGCGCAAAATGAAGCACTCCGTCCCTTTTCCGCTGCCCGCCTCACCAGCTCCGCCTCCGCCACAGTCATCATGTAAACACAACCACCCAACCAACACCTCCCTCAACCTCAGCCCTTCCCCCGCGCGTGGCACAGCGTGGCACAGCGTGACACAGCGTGGCACAGCGACCGCCCGGTGTGGTATCCGCCGCTGCTGGACCAACTAACACTTGGAGTGCTGAGACACTCACACACTCGAACACAACACGTGTGGACACTGCTCACAGCAACACTGCTGCTGCCTTCCCTGACGCCCTCACCAGTGACACTGTGGCTGCCAGCCAGCCAGCTAGCTAGCCACCCGCCCTGCCGCCCACCCACCCGCAACGCCCTCCCTCCCTCACCCCGCCCATCCGCAGCGCCCTCCCTCACCGCCCACCTTCCCCTCATTCTCCCTCCAGCTGCCGCTACGCTTCTACTGTTGTTATTTATACAACCACTGCTGTTCTTATCGTTGCTTATACAACTTATGCTGCATCTGCTTCTAATGTTGTGTATGCAGCTGCATTTGCAAACTAGATTTAGATTTTGCTGTCGAAGCTGCACATTTACCATGCACCTAGAATCCATCCTGTGGAGGGCAGCGCAAGAGCATATGGATACACAAAAGGCCTAGAAACTAGGCCCTAAAAGGGTTAACAGGTGTACATCTTTATTTACATTGCAAGCAAGCTTAGGATATTTACTTAATAAACCTGTATCTTATTTTCATTAATAAGATATCTTGACATATCACGTAGGTTATTATACTGTCTCTATATTCGTCATTACGTGGACAATAAAGCACATAGTGTTCAAGACAGTGACCATAGGACTGGCCACATACAACTGATCATCTGTTGTGTGTCTGCCAAACTGCCAGAAGTACTTATAACCAAGCCTAAGCCTGGCCACTACAACATCAGTCTGCTTAAGAAGCCGAGTCAAAAGGATATTTAGATGTTACGACAAGAGAACACTAAGAAGTCACGTCCTCTAGACGTGGCTCCTTAGAGTCACGTCAAGAGGACATTAATTGCAGTTGTTGAGGCATCAAACATTAGAGGAAGATGTCAATATTATCTAACTGGTCAGTATGGTTACACTGTCATACTTGGAGGGTGGTACACTGAACTAATTAAATGTTACGACATATCAGTAAAGGGGGGAAAGAGAGGGAGAGAGGGGGAGAGGGAAGACTGGTAACATACATTTGGTTCTGAAAGAAGACGAATGGTGAGTGTCTGCTAGACAGTATGATATCATCAGTGAAGGTGTAGTATGCATCAATCCACGAGTTTTAGAGCCCCGTGATGAGAATAATAATCTTATGATGAGCATCTTGCAAACATAGTTATAGCACGGGCCACGGTTCGATTCCCCGTGTATTTCTCAGTTTATTCATAATCCCTTTGTTGGACAAATAACACTATAGGGTTACTTTATTTAGACCTAATTAGAGCCTTTCCAGAGCAAATGATATTGTTGGCATTGCTTCTGTCTAGTAGGTAGATCCTCCTCATCCAAAAGTAACCAATCAGAAAGCTCTAGCTCCTTCCCTAGTGAGGAGCTGAGATGTTAAACTGTCGTTCTGTTGAAAATAATATAAAAACCCACAAGTTGATGATTAAGACACATGTACAACAGTTGGGTGTCTTCATTGTTGAAATGTTTCGTCTACACAGTGGGCTTCTTCAGTCAAATACAGAGGGAACAGGTGTAGTAGTGAAATGAAGATTTAATTACTCCAGGCTGAGGGACTGACCACCTCAAACACTATTTCTCCAAGGTTGGTGGACTGATTACATCTTCTTTATTTCATTACTACACCTGCTGTCTCTGTATTTGACTGAAGAAGTCTACTATGTAGACGAAACTTTCCAACAATATAGATACCCAACTGTTGCATGTGTGTCTTAATCATCAACTAAGTCTACACTTGATAGTTCTCAGCCGCTTGTTAGTACGAATGATCACTCTTTACACTCACTTTCAAACATTCTTAAAAAAAAAAAGCTATGAAAGCTACGACAAAAGTCATGAGAGTAAACAAAAGACCTTAGAATCTGCCAGTGTATGACATACTAGAAGCACATCCATCATAATGATGCTTTGCTGTAGTGTTGGGTAATATAAGGGAGGTTAACGACTCTTTAAACACTCTCGGATACCTTAAAAGATCTTTTTAGCTTTATACAAAATATGTCACCTTTACCGTCACTCTTATTGAGTTGATTCTTAATCACACGTGGGTTCCATGTTGGTTCTGCGTACTATATATTATTATTGTTATTATTATTAGTATTATTATTATTATACAGTACGCAGCGCCAGCATGGAACCCACGCGGGCTTAAGCATAAACTCACGATAACTTGTAATGAATTACTGTCAGTAAACACACAGAAGAATGGACAGGTGCTCGAACCGTGGTTCTTACAGTTGCTGACCCAACCTTCTCCCTCTGAATCAAGAATCTTACAAAAGGAAGATTTTACAGAGAGCGCTTCCGTGAGATGGCTGTATCAATTGTTTGTACAATCTTCCTGTTGTAAGCACCTCGGCTCAGTAGTGCAGCATTGAGCCTACAGCTTCTAGGACCACGGTTGGACTCCCAGTCCATTCTTTCGTTTATTCATGGTTACGCTTGTTGCAACACTCGAGGAAGATTAGAGGTTTGTCTTCTAATCTTTTCCTTTAGTCTGTCCTCATAACCCAATCCCGGAGGGGATTGGGTTATGAGGACAGACTAAAGGAACTTAACCTAGCAGTAGAAGTAATGGGGTAATGATTTTTGGAAACTCGATCCTCCGTTTGCTAAACCCATTTGGATCACTTAGCATAAGCACTTGTAGAACGACAGTAGAAGAGGATAGAAGAGATTACGACATAGATAACTGGTTCTTCTATCAAGATTGTTGGACTGATCACATCTACTCCAGGCTTGAGGGACTGATTACCTTAAACTCCTTGTGATCCTCAACCATTCTTCTCTGTTAATGGACTGAAGAAGCCACTGGCTGGCGAAACGTTTCCACAGTACAGATACCCAAGTGTTGCCCAAATGTCTCATTTATCAAGACTACGACGATCAAGATACCAGTTACACAGACGGGGACAGTGATTGTAATGTCAGAAACAGCAGCAGAGAGCCCAGGGAAGCTAACAGCTTTTACTGTCTAACGTAAGCAAGCCAGTGTACTAAGCACGAGGATTTGGTGGAATCAAACTCCATAACAAAGATTCAGGTGACGATTCAGTGGTATCAAACTCCATAACAAAGACTCAGGTGACGATTCAGTGGTACCAAACTCCATAACGAAGATTCAGTGGTACCAAACACCATAACAAAGATTCAGGTGACGATTCAGTGGTATCAAACTCCATAACAAAGACTCAGGCGAAGATTTAGTGGAATTCAACTCCATGTGATGGTTTCAAATATGGTGCTTCAGTGTCAGGAGGGCTGACAACACGTCTCCAAGTGAATGTTGATCAGTGTGAGGAGGGCTGACAACGTCTCCAAGTGAATGTTGATCAGTGTCAGGAGGGCTGACAACGTCTCCAAGTGAATGTTGATCAGTGTCAGGAGGGCTGACAACACGTCTCAAACGTGATGAACATTCAGTAAAGAAAATGATCTTTGGTGAACAAGAACACAACATTAGCAATAAGCTCCGTGTAGAGTTTTAATAAGTCACGAGTTTTAATAAAACTCTACACAGGGCGAAACGTTGTTTCAGTACGCAGTTTCGCCCATCTATCAAGCTAAATAACATCTACAAAAAAATCTACACACTGACCTCTTTTTGTCGTGTATAAATCATTTGTGCGATCAAAACTGAATTGTGTTCTTCGCCATATGCAAATTGTGTTCTTCGCCATATACAAATTGTGTTCTTCGCCATATACAAATTGTGTTCTCCGCCATATACAATCACAGAACTGGAAATGAAAAAGGTTAAAGATAAGCAACAAAACTGATTCCTAAAAAAGACTTGGGGATTATAAAGTTCAATTAAAAGCAAATTTAGAGGAGTTTTTTTTCGCCTGGTCACAGACCGGGCCGCGGAGGGGAGGGGTTGACCACCGAAACTCTCTCCAGGTATAAAGAATGGTGAGGATATTATTATTATTCATT
>WNWK01001006.1:197500-200000 GCA_009830355.1 Cherax destructor | reverse complement strand
CAAGAACCAGGTAATCAGGCTGAGGAAGGAGGAATGGTCGCAAGAAACGACAAAGAAGTATGTGAAGAGTTGAACACGAGATTTAAGGAAGTATTTTCAGTGGGGAGACACTGGACTACAGTAAACCGAAATGGTAGTGTACACCAACAGGTGCTAGACACACTACACACAACCGAGGAGGAAGTAAATATGCTGCTATGAACTAGATACCGCAAAGGCGGTGAGACCGGATATCTCTCTCCGTGGGTCCTGAGGGAGCAGAAGCGCTGTGTGTGCCACTAACAATCTTCAACACATCTATCGAAAAAGGAGAACTATCTGAGGTGTGGAAGACAGCAAACGTAGTCCCTATCTTTAAGAAAGGAGACAGGTAGGCAGCATTAAACTACAGTCCAGTGTCACTGACATGTATAGTAGGCAAAGTCATGGAGAAACTTATCAGGAAGAGACTGGTGGAGCATCTAGAAAGGAATGAGGTTATACACGATAACCAGGACGGTTTCAGAGAGGGGAAATCCTGTGTCACAAACCTAATGGAGTTTTATGACAAGGTGACAGACGTAAGGCCCGTAAGAGATGGGGGAGAGGGGTGGTTACCCCTGTGATTAAATTTCTACTTCTTGTCAGTTTCTGATCAGCAGGACTGTGGTTCATACGTTGGACTGGATACGGCCAGCAGCAACATCCTGCTTGATTAGGCCTTGAGCCACCAGGAGGCCTGGTCAAGGACCGGGCCGCGGGGGCGTTGACCCCTGAACCAGGTGTATGTAGACCACTGGTCACCGTCTGGTTAGTTTAATTCTGTGTAGAATAAATAGAAAATTACATTTATCCTGTTCTTGTAGACGTTTCTGTGTTGAGGGATTACTCGGTTAAGAAGGATCTGCTTGAGTTCTTCCAATTGGTCCTGAGGTGACTTGACCCCAGGTCAAGTAACCATTTCTTCCGTGACCTTGTACCCGTTGTTTCGTTATCTAGATTCATGAGTAGGACCTGATTAGCATGGGCCAGTAGGCCTACTACAGTGCTCCCTTGTTTATATATCTGTTCTTGAAGGTATTGAAGAAGAAATATTCTAAGTTGTCGTAAGGACCCCGGTCGTGGCGAACATTATACTTTGTTTTAACAACAATCCCAAAATAACGGGTATACAATAAAGACAAGTTGAAGAATAAGACACATGTGCAACACCTGGGCATCTTTATTATCGTCAGTAAAGATGTCTGTGTGTTGTACAGGATTTGCTCCTGAATATCAACGCTGCAGCGCGCTTAATCAGGTGAGAATGGTGACTGTAACAGTGTAAGTCATTAAAATCACAATACCGTGACTGGAACAGTACACGTGCAACATCTGGGTACCTTTATTGTAAACGTTTCGCCCTCCAGTGGCTTTATCAATGCAAATTCAAGGACATAATTGGAAGACAGTATATACAAAAGAACGTTATGACGACGTTTCGGTCCGACTTGCACCATAAACTAGTCACACTGGTGACTAGTTAATATGCGGGTTATTTGTAAATCACTGTGTGCATGTGTAGGTTAGTAAATAGTGACTCTGGTGGTGGACTGGCTCTGAGTGTTAGTATTCAGGAAGGGCAGCCACACCTCTTTCTCCTTCCTCCTCCTCCTCCTCCTCCTCTCTCTCTCTCTCTCTCTCTCTCTCTCTCTCTCTCTCTCTCTCTCTCTCTCTCTCTCACACAGAGTAGAGGAGGGAGGTACATACAGTCACTCACAGACGTAACTCCTTTTCATAATGGCGCTGTTTAAGCGTGTGAACGTATGCGTGATCGAGGACTGTCTTGTCTTATTTCCATTGTGGTCCTTCAATCTTGTCCCCCAGGATGTGACCCGTAACAGTCGACTAACACCCAGGTACCTACTGACTGCTAGGTGAACAGGGACAGTAGGTGTAAGGAAACATGTCCAACGTTTTCACCTGTGCCGGGGATTGAACCACGGACACTCGGTATATGAGGTGAGTGTGCTACCAACCAAGCCACGGGACACGGATTACCTTGTTTACACATTTTTATTTAATTTCACGATATTGTACAAATCTCAGGTTAATAGTTACTCGATAATTCTGAGATTTTGAACTGCTGGAACGAGATTTTGAACTGCTGGAACGAGATTTTGAACTGCTGGAACGAGATTTTGAACTGCTGGAACGAGATTTTGAACTGCTGGAACGGGATTTTGAACTGCTGGAACGAGATTTTGAACTGCTGGAACGAGATTTTGAACTGCTGGAACGAGATTTTGAACTGCTGGAACGAGATTTTGGACTGCTGGAACGAGATTTTGAACTGCTGGAACGAGATTTTGTACTGCTGGAACGAGATTTTGTACTGCTGGAACGAGATTTTGTACTGCTGGAACGAGATTTTGTACTGCTGGAACGAGATTTTGTACTGCTGGAACGAGATTTTGAACTGCTGGAACGAGATTTTGAACTGCTGGAACGAGATTTTGAACTGCTGGAACGAGATTTTGAA